>JASANE010016469.1:0-25041 GCA_030248225.1 Trileptium ribeirensis | reverse complement strand
TTTTTTTTTTACTTGATTCGGTACGTATCTAACATTTACCAAAACGTTCAGTAACAGATTTTTAACCGAAATAGCAAAATAGGATTATTGATGGGCGTGGGTTAAGTTTGCTCTCGCATTACACAGTTTGACTGATTTGCGATGCATCTTTACTGCTACAAGATCGGTGTTGAAGATAGAAGACATGTTACATCGCGGATTCGACACCAACTTTGTATAACGATGTTCATCAGCGATTAGCTTAACATCAATATAGTTTCGCACATCTTCCATTGTCTTACCGAATACGGCATTGTTCAGTAACTTGTAAAGATCCTTTTCAAAATCACTTTTGGCGTTTTTGCGCATTTCGGAGTTAAAACTAATATAAGGTTCCATCCATCTACATTGATTGAATGATATCACTCGGTGAACCTTTCGCAACTCCATCCTAAGTTTAAGGTATTGCTGTAAATTTCGTAAATGTAGTTTATACATGTGTTTGTTTTTGAGGTTAGGAATCAACTTCTCGGTTTGCGTACTAGCAGTATAGAAAGATTCCTTTAATTTTTTACAGCTACTAATTAGTGTCGTAGTCTTTGCGACTTGTAAAATGAGATGCAAAAATTTGTTGGAATATTACTCCGGGCGTGTAATGTGTACGCAGCATGCCACGATACAGGATGCACTGGGAATGTAATACTCGGTATGACAAAGCCGTTTCCGTTTAGTGATGATCGGATTGATCTGATCGAGCAAACTGTTCGTTTTGTCAATAATGACCTGATGCCAAGCAGGGACGACCCGAATCAACACAGACTTTTCAAAGTTCGACCTTTTTTGAAAAGCTGCGACAGAACTGCTTGATGGTTAACTCGAGGGGAGACATTCAATTAATGAGCAAATCTTTCCTTATCATGGCAGAACAACTTGCGACGATAGTGTCCAAAGAAGCCTAGTAAATAGGGCTTTAAAATTTTCTCACGATCGGTGCATCCGGATTTTGTTACAATATGGAAGTGGAAGCGCTAATAATATCGCTCCTTCTTGGGAATCAATGGTAAGCAAACCCGCTGATGTTTTAAAGTTATGCCAGGACTTGCCTCAATATAGCAACCATAAACTATTTTTGGTAACTGCTTAACTGCACTAACACTTATGATTTCTCTGAAGAAAAATGGTCTGTGGGCCTTTAGAACTATTCGAAGCAATCGTGCTAATTGAAACATTGCGGCTTGGAAAATGAAACTCTGTTGAAAAAAACGGGGTCTAGGATCTTGAGATATGGAGACTGATGCAAATTCTGCCACAGTTCTCGTTCGTCGTTACGATAATAGAGCTGTTCAATTGGCGTCTAATTATGACGGAGCAGATCCGGTAGATGAAGTAAATCGCTGGAGCACTGGACAAATCATGCGTTAAAAATCCCTCGTTGTCTCATTGAAAAGCTTAGCAACGAAAGTATGGGCGGAGTGGATCTATTCGATATATTCACCACTCTCTACCGGCTTAATCATCGAAGTCGTAAGTGGTATATTCGCTTCTTCTATTGGATAATTAGTACCAGTGTCATAAACGGATAAATCCTATACAGAGGTCAATGATTTTACTATGGAATCAGCAAAGCAAGAGAACTAGATTTGCTCGACTTAACCTCAGAAATGGTGGCTGCTCTCACCGATCGGGTTACTCAGCGTGGTCGCCCAAGCTAGGATAAAGAGCTGCTTACAAAACAGAACAGTCGTGCACCGAGTGTCCCGTGTTCAACGAGCAGTCAACTAGGTCATGGAGGCCTTCTGCCTATTCCCCGCCAGGATCGCCTAAGATGTTTTCATTCAAAAAAAGACACGGATCAGATGTATGAAATGTACAGTCGGACTGTGTATGAATGAAAATAGAAATTGCTTTGTAGATTACTAAAAAGTAGCGCAGTATTCGTGCAATGAACCAAATCGGGTATTGACTTTGATGCAATGTCTGTACGGTATCTTTAGGTAAAAAATGCTTCAATATCTTGGCGTCTGTGTACGGCAATGTCTTTATTGGTAGCTTAGACTGTACAGTCGTAGTTACAGTAAGGCAATAACTGTACTATTTGTAAATATTTGAAAGACTTAAGAGCAATTTTCTGTGTTATCCAAATTAGGTATGAGTTGCATGTATTATGCCGGATGTCATCATGTTACTTATGCCGGGAAGGGCCATCTAGCTCGATTCTGCGCACGTACACAGGTGTGGCTAGACATGAAGCGTTTTATCTTTAATACTACTTAACACCGTTTCAGTAGGCATGCAAAAAAATTTCGTGAGCTTAAGAAGGAGGTTAGACTCCAATTTTTTTAATTAAAAATATTTGGCACAATAAAATCTCAACACCTTCGAAAGCGGTGAACACAGATAAAATATTAGAAATGTTTTTTCAATACATTGTCTTACCAAACTTGTCTTTTGGTATTATAGTCGATGCAATTTCTATCAGAATACATTGTTTTATTAAAATCAAAACGTTACGATTGTATTTAATGTTAATCTGGGAAAGAGAAAAACCGCAAATTCAATAAATGAGCTTTTACGAAAGAAAAATTAGTAGTACAATAAGATTAATTTTTTGACCAGTGTCAATTATATTTCAAATAAGTTTTCAGGTCCTGAGAAGACACCCTGTGAATACACTAATTTAGAAAACTGAATTTCCTGTTTGAAACGTACGACATATGTCGATAAACTACAGGTAATATTTGAATTAAACATAGCAGCCAAAACTGTTTTACCAATAAATTAAACATGATATATGTCACAGAAATGTTATGACAAACTTACTAGAATTGTCGTTCGCGCTCGGTGGTTTGACAAAATAATCGAATAATAACTATAGATTTCAGCCTATCGAAGTTTGTTCAGACCTAAAAGAAAAAAGTCCTGTTGTTTGCAAAGAAACGATATATCAAATTTGCGTTTACGTTAAAGTGGTATAATATATATACATATATATATATATATGTATTATTATAAGTATTTCGTTAAAAGTGGTAATCAAAAGTGTCTACAATAATGCGGCGTTCACGTTATAATGTCCCCGCTGTTTGGAACATTTGTCCCCAGTAGTCGCGACCCTACCGTATAGACAGTCATGGCGACACCCATACTGTAAATCAATTGCCGAGGGTGTACCACACACCCCAGCTACTACATTTTTTCTTGACAGCGTGGTACACACCCTTAGCTACCAATTTGGCGCGAATTAACTATAACGGACACAGAATGTAGCTAATGAGGGTATATTAGTCAACTGTCCTGTGTAGTTTTTTTTCTAAATTTACGATATTTGTATCTAGCCCATATGAACATTGCTCAAATACTTCCGAACACTGTCAATAAAACTGCCAGAAGACACGGTGTGTCCTGACACTGTCGAGAAGTGGTAATACGCGTAACTAGCTACCTTTGAAATTTTTTTAAAAAACAGGGTGGTGTCTAAGACACCCTGTTGTCAATAGTGTGCCTGACACTGTGTGGTGTACATAGGTTCCAAACGTTGGAGACATAACGTGAACGCTGCATAATTTTGTCGGTTCATATAATTTTACTACGTTCATCATTAATCATAAGAGTCATTATAGACTTTTATAGTAATGGACTAAAATGAAATATTGTGGCTGCTTAAGCATATTATGTGAAGTAAAGACTAAAGATGGGATTCGGGTTGCATTTTCCCGCCCGACCCGACAACCATGTCAGCCCCATCCGGCCCCACTTTATTTCTTTTCTGTATCACATATGATCTATTCTACAAATTTTAAGGCAAACATGGTTCATTTGGAAGTCTACATAGGTTGTTTTATAGGCACGCATGTTTTTCGGCTGGTAGTAACAAAATTTAATGTTACTAATAGCGCAAAAATATTTTTTGAAAATATAATAATGCGGCAGGCGACGTTGTGAATATATAATTACGATTATCTGTTCCGTAGTTTTATTGAACTGATTCAGGTTGAATTTGGCAAACTTGCAGAACCTACCGTGCCCATTAAACGCTACAACACAGATACATAGAACGTACCTACATACATGGGCAGCATTTATGTAGCCGTATGTTTCGCCGGAAACCCGACGGTGCAAGCGAAGCATCTAGTTACTCTTGTGTTCACCCTAGGTAACACCAAACTTTAGTTCGTCCTTTCTCCGGGTTTTTAAAGTAGACAAATAAACAAATATAATATTTTGTTTATTACTTGAGTATAAAAATATCTACACAAACATACATGGGTACATTTATACACTTTATTTTAATGTGCTTCAGCTGGTAAGGTCTGCCAACCCAATGTAATTTGTTGCGCTAAGAATTTCAAACGTTACCAATTGCAATGCGCTTCTGGGTTTGAGTAGCATATTTTAATGTTATGCGCCCAACCCGATCGGGCCCGTGCGACCTCAACCCGACCGGATCTGGCCCGCTCTGTGCCCGACTAGACTTCTATTTTTAGTGAAGAAGATTCAATATGGTTTTACATTTTCAACGATTCCAAAAAGATGTTTATTTTTACAAACGTTTTTAGTGACTAATTAAAATATTAGAACCCACCCACCAGCATTGTGCACGAACTAAAAACATTTCGCAGTTTAGTCGATAAAGAGTGTCGCTAACCATTGTGCTAAGAGTATATACTGCATCCCATGTTTGAGAAGGCTGCTGTCAACTTTTTGTCATTTGCTGTGTCGATCATGCCATCATCAAAAATACAAACTCTAGGTTCTATGAAAAGCTTGCATTATAATAAAATATGCTACACCCAACGGACTGTTTTTCCACACATCCAAACGCCTATACGCATACATATAAGATTCGACGATTAACATATGATAGAATGGCAACAACATTTTATGGCTGATGCTCACTGGGATCGATCAGGTCAGGACGCGAAATCGACACAAAATCGAGACATAAGTTTTGGTTGAATATTTTTTGCAAGAGTAAAGCTTAAGTTGCGCCCCTTACCATCCTCTTTTGACAAAAGCGATTGCCATTCAGTTGTTCACTGAACACAAATTTCATTTTTGCGTTAAAGAACAGAAATTAGTCCGTTTCATATTCCATATATTATAATTTGAAAATGTTCGTGAACACATTGGTGTTAAAGTACAGTTGCCGAATTGCATTGCTAATGGCGTTATGTAACAGAAAAATGTCGAAATTGTATACGGTTATTGAAATCCGAGTTTTGTTCGCTAACAACGTTTTGTATATGGTGTCAAAAGCGTATGGTTGGGTTCGCATCTTAAGTATGTATACTCTTGCATTGAACGATGCCCCTAGTCCCGTCTGAATAAGCATCAGCTAGCAAGACGAAGTATACGAGTCTATTAAATATCGTTTCACACACTTTATGCGCACAATTGACCCGGGTTAGCACAACTCCCAAATAAATTATATTCCTTCGATACTGATCATTAGGTTCCGTTTAAATATATTTTTCTCGAAATCACCAGAAAGTTTTGACCCAGCCTACAGATGGATCGTGACGACAATAACATGATTATACCCTGCAATTAGTTTATAAAATATGAACAACACAACAATGGTGTACCCAAATCACGCTCCAACGGTCCACGGGCATCTTTTATAAACATGTTTTTGGATTGATATAAAACTATTGTGGAGGTTTCTTAAAAACTTGGGCTGTTACACTACTGCATATATATATTTTGAAATAAACAGAGAAAATAACTCCTCCCGGTTACAAGTGTTCGTATCTGGCAGCGTCTATGTTACGTCTTATCCGTTCGGACCGCTCAGCAATCAACGCTACAGACCGCGGATGCCAGATCCGAAGTTCTATCGTGCATCGTGCACCACTAAATATTAACACGGAAGAAAAAAGGTAGTAGCGCGAGATGCTGGTTCGCAGGAACTACCACTGCGCATAAAATCGTGAAACGCAAAAATTATAAACCTCGTTGTAGAAAACACTAGCTGAAATTAGGCAATGCTGTCCGTTCAACATGCCCGACATCAAGCTTCCAGAGACGGTCGAAACCCTGTGAGGCCACCACAGTCAACCAGTTGCTGAGCGAATTCAAGATTGAACCAAGTTCGCACAGTATCGGCACATTGAACATAGACTCAGTATCGAATCACTGATAATGAGTAAAACAACTTCCGAGTGAGATGAAGAATAGCGGCACGACATCATGACGTCTGAGTAAGAGTGCGCCGCGGCCTCTCGGGGGAATCTCAGCTTATCAACAGATACTACGCATGTGCGGGTTCCGAAAACACCTCGCGAAGTGTGCCTGCGGCCTGCTAAGCTAAATAACTTCTTGGGTCTGACGAAGAAATCTGACAAATTCGTGAAAAAGTTGTTCCACCCTTCAGGATATGATTGAACACCATATATCACATATATGCATTTAGCTTCCGCCCCTAAATGTTACATTAGCCCAAATAGATCCGCTCAAACACGAACACCACACGGGTTTATTTTTAGAAACAACAAAATCCTAACAGATTAGCAACTGGACAGTAGCGTATATCGTGGCATCCGCTACTATAGTGTTTAGCAATATACATTTACCTTATTCTGATATAAAAAGTTGACGTATTTACTACCGCACATGGCTTAAAATGTATAGGCATAGTGTTGGGCAACGGCCGGCTTTGAAGCGATTGGAATTTTGAGACGGGCAACCGCCCAATGGCAAATGGGCGCATAACATCAAAGCAGCTTGTTCTACTTGCATACCAATTTCATTTCCGACATGTTTATTTCACCCTGTGCTCGAAAATTCGGTTGATTTACATACGGTTTCACACACCGTATAGATATACATTGCAACAGTTAAGTGCAGACCGCTACACCTATTTAACCTATACTGTATATATTTAAAGTTGAGCGATGTCTGGCATTGAGGTTTGTCATAGTAAAAACACTGACGCATATTCCGAGCTTCAGGGATAGCGGGTAGGAGCGGAAGGATCGGAGCAAACCGTACTTGACCTGCTGCGACACCGGAACTGTAAAGGGATTTCCACCTATTATAAGGTTGACCACGGATTTGTTACCCTTATTTGAGAGACTGAACTGGAACCCCAATGCCTTCAATGTCGTCGACGGTACATCCTTGCATGCTGGTTATTGGCGATTACATCAGCTTCGGTAGTCTCATTGTTTATTTGATATACAGCAGTAAATTATAGATCACGACCTATATACCTGCTGAGCAACAGAAGAGGATTGTTAACGGCTGACCGACGGATATGCCTGCCATTACAGCCACAAAATTTTAACGATCGACGGTTTGCCGACGGCCGGATTAATCTTCGGATGCAGGGCCGAGGCTTACAGGTCGTTTTGTAACACTGGCCTGAACCGGATTCCCACTCGTACAGATACTTTGTCACTCAAAGAGAAACAAAGCGGCTTAAATCCCCCGCTGCAGTTTGTACAAGATAGTAAGAAATACACATAAGGTTATGAAGGAAAGGTATTTAAATCCAGATTAATATTAAAAACACACCCTTTTGATACTGGTAAAAATATATATTATTCAGGAAATTATTAGCAATGTATGAAACTTTCATTATAATATGCCGTTAGCATTGCTCATTGTCGAAGCTATGCAGAATTTTATGGTGAGTTTCGCAATATTTGCTAGTAGACAATAAAAACAATTGGTGACTTTCTGTTAATAGTTTTGCTTAGCTTCTTTCTGAATTATTTGCTTCTGGTTCTTAGAAGCCCAATATTCACGCGGACGCATACACAATAACATTTTGTCTTAACAAGGAAATACAGAATTAGTCGTAATATTCTAAAGCTACTAAGAACCGAACGGATAGGGTTTCATATACTGTATGAAGCATTTATACGTATATAGATAATATCTCTTATCTATATCTGTTTCGTCGTTATGTGTATATAGACTAGACATGTACCTACACATACACGAGCTCTGTACATATTTGCTTTAAGCCTCTCAAGCAGCGATAACGGGGCAATTTAAAATCTAAATAATTTTTACAATGTAGGCTAGCTAGAATATTGATCAGGACCTGAAGCTAGGAATCTCACAAAATCGCACCATTTCGCATCGAAATGAAGAACTTGAGCCCTAATCGACATCTCCCCGACCGCCCGTTGTTGTTGAGTCATGCGTATCACTAATGTTCGTCGTAATTAAATGTTGGATTAATACCATGCTACCAAGACGCTTATGTTTTATATAAAGTTTATTTCTAGATATTATATAGGTAATCGTATTAAACTGAGCAATAATAAAATTCATTTCTAATTCTTCTTATAATCATCTATTATCGTAAATAATAATTG
The DNA here is from genome assembly GCA_030248225.1 of Trileptium ribeirensis. Lineage (NCBI taxonomy): Eukaryota > Metazoa > Nematoda > Enoplea > Enoplida > Thoracostomopsidae > Trileptium > Trileptium ribeirensis. Next base: position 16,735 of record JASANE010016469.1, on the reverse strand, counting down.
TTCGTTTTGGCAACCGATCGAGTTCAACGAACAGATATCGAAACTGGTATTGTTTGAATTCATCCTACAACGCCCAGTAATTACGTAGCATGACAAAACAGGTATGTAGAGTTAATACATAACGTTTTTGATATGGTAGACAATTTGGAGCGTAAATTCTGAAACTTAACCGGAAAAAAAGCATAGTACACGATATAAATGACTGTCACTGACCCGCCATTTTTAAGCAGAATACATTCCTGTGCAAAAGACACACTCACTGAATGTAGCCATGGAATATTTAGCGTACACCGGGCAATTCACCAAGTTTCACCATACATGGACCGAGGTTCCAGAGGGTGAAGGCTTCGGACACCCGTAAATAGAGGCGGACGATGCCGGGTGCGACAAGTGCGGTCCCGCACAAAACATGTATGTGTTAGGCGCCTACAGATCCTCCAGTGAGGGTAGGGGGTTGGAACCTCAGGGGGTACCTAGCATGTATGCAGTTTCTCTTGCTGTGGTGAACCAATATTAAGTTATGTTAACTCGGTAATACTGGCGTCTCTGCTTCTGAAAAGATGCTCAGGATCTACTTTAGTAGCGGTGGTTTCGGTGAGACAAGCAGTAACAGTATTATGCACGATGATAAATATTTATATGTATATACAAATACTTAATCTAATTAGATAGCTAATATGCTGTCTCCTTTCCAGAAGCGCATTTTAGATTAGTATGCTACTTAGCTGTAAGCTTCTCGGCATGCCTATACTTTTCTTAACTTCAACACTAATGTACAAGGATTGTTATAAAATGGAATGAGTGGTGTATAGCTTAAATTTACATTAGACGAGCTTACAACTACGGAAATATCAATATTTCTTATGTTGGGTTATCATGTTCAAGTGCGGAAGTTCCAACTCGAACTCATTTAGCCAAAGTGTCAGCAAGTCATACCCTTTTGTGAATATGAAGCTTCAACCAGTTTTATAGATGGTTCAAACAAGTGCTATAAAGCATCTACGCTATATTCTAATAAAAGAAAGCAAGCTATACAATTCCTACTGGGATACACGATTTTCGAAATGATTTTTTGAAATGAAATCTCAAGTTTTCTGTATTCCCAGGTATAATAATGTTACTCCGATGGCCATCTGGAACAACGTTTTATGGCAACAGAAGCAAAAATAGGTATATTATAGCAAATGATTATCTATCTGGAACTGTACAAAACCGTAATTACTTCTCGGTGCAATACAAATATATATGCAAAAAGGAACATGCTTTTCTGATTGTAAATCTTTTACATTACTTAAAAATAAAACATAACTTAAAATTGCACAGCCGCACAAAAATATCTTTAGAATTTATTCGATGAAACAGTTAACGACCACTATTATTGAGCAACACTCCTTGAACTAAAATATACACTACATAGCATTTTTTGTACATACGAGATGTCCGTTCGCCTTGTGATGATCCTTAAAAACCTGAGAAATTATTGCAGTGACAAAGTTTAGTGGTTTGTGACTGACTCTAACTCAAACAACCAAACTTCGATTCTTCGTCGCGAAACGAGTTTAATTAATATTACAAAAATGTAGTAATATTCATTCAATAAAGCTTCGATTCCTCGTCAAGGAACGAATTTAATTAGTATTACAAAAAATGTAATAGTCATTCACTAAAACTTCTATTCCTCGTCGTGGAACGAGTTTAATTAATATTACAATAATGTATTAAAATCCATTCAATAAAAAACATACCTCCCTAACTTCCAAATGTACAGTTCCCGTTTCACGACTTCCTTTGACGTAGAACTTCATTCGCATACAGTTGACACCGTCTTGAACAAATTCCAAATGGCTAGTGTAGCGTCGCCGACCACGACGATTGGTTTCACCAAAAGCTTTGATCGGAGTTCCAATTGCATCAATTACCTGAAATTAAGAAAACATAATGTAGTCATTAATTTATTAATCCTCAAAACAGCTATTCTAAAACAGTGACATTGTCCGTAGCTCGACTCAATATTTCTAATTTCGCAAATGTGTTAACATACCATGATATTGCTAAAATTTTCCACAGTTTTTGACTAAAAGCTTCCCTAAGTTTTGCCTAATTTGTGCCTATGTCGCTAAAATTATCCCATTTTGCCAATTCTTAGAGTCGGGTGGTGGAATCATCGGCGCCAAAGAACGGAAGGGTGGGGTGAATCTGTTGCTAGATAGGGTCAGCGCTTAGAGCCGAGTGGGACACGCCTCATACGGAACCCCTCAAACATTGAGGATGTATGACGCAAACAAAAACTGGACATAACAGTAAGAAAAGACAACGTACCATAAAATAGCATCAAAAATTCCTATCATCCAATCCCCTATAACAATAATCATCATCGCTCGAATAAGTCAACAACGAACATGAAACTTGGATTTATCGGTCGTTCGCCCAACGGCGGAACCGGAGCTAAATAATTCAAGGATGGCTTGTACTGAGGGAATTTGGGCTCTTTTCACGTGACCAAACCGCCGGAACCGATGTTGCTTGAAAATGTTCCAATTTCTGTTATACCACCACAACGAATTACGTTTGACGACTGACGGCATAATCTCTGCAAACATACTCATATCGCATGCCTACATAATCAACTAATAGTCATGAGTTTGCATGCTACATAAGTATGTTAATCCACTGCTATTTCCAAACACTTACGTCAGGATTGTCCCGAACGACCTTATACGCCGATTTATAGACGCCATTGGGACTTTTTGATGAAAAGAGTTCTCGAAGAATCAGGAAACCAAGTGCTCCTACAATGGTAAAATAGGATACTACTTAGTCTTAGCAATGAAATTTCATTTAACAAATTCACATCACTGGCACTGTTTCGCAAGTGAAAAAATATTAATCGTAATAATTACTATTATATGCGTGTGATTGGAAACGCTAGGTCAAGCCAAATAATTGCTGCTGCTGCCTTAGTTTGCAATATTATATACCAATGAGATAGTATCGCGAAATTTCTATATTTTAACTGCTTTGTGCCCGGTTCTATCAACATTGCCGTTATGCTGAAGACAAATCGACAAAACGCTTTTCCTGCTGGAGGTTCCAACCCAACCGCAGTGCAAAAAATTTAACCACTCCAGGCATACCTACTGAAATATATAATGAACGTTTGTTACTGATAAAATGTTAATACCAACATCCCATTATGTAATGCGTGATGCCACTTTAGGTGCGTATACCATGGTTGTTCTGTTGTCATAATCAAGAGCTGAATATTACATGCACAAATTCGTGTTCACATTTTGTGACACTGGTATTCGCATTTTTGAGAACATGAGCATGGGCTCGCCCAAATAATCAAAGTAAAGCCTCCAAGAACATACAGACACAACAACAGATTAGCCGTCATGCAGCAAATCATAATTTCGAACATGCCACCTCTACAAGAAAGCAACTTATAACTCCGTTTGAGATACTACCAAACCGGAAGAAAAACTCTATAACTTAATTAAACCCACGTGCTGGAACATGTTAACATCGATTGTACGGATAAGCTTGGGAGCTGAATTTAGATTAAATATACAATTATAATTTACGAAAAATTTCTCAGATGGAATAAGCCGTAAGCTTCGTAGTGGTGTGCGTTTCACAATAACACGTTAACAAAAAAATAAGAATTAGAATGTTTCTTATCTCATGTTACATTCTTAGGAAAAATTGAAACATAAATCTTTGTTCCAGAAATTTACAATTTCTAGGTTAAAATTTTGTTGTTGTTAGTTTAGTAGTAACCATACTGCAGAACTTGTACCAGAACTTATTTTTAGATTGGTGTTAGTTACCCACACATTTACGGGTACAAAAAGCATAATATCCGGGTAAGCACATTTTAAAGTGGACGATCTCTAACATAAAAAGTGTTTCCATTGTTTTCTGACAGTAATTGAATGAAATTGAGCTTTAACGCTCATTAGCATTCAGTTTCGTTTTCGATAACTAGTGTGGACATTTTAAAGTTAACCATCTCTAACATAAAAAGTATTTTCATTTGTTTCTGCCAGTAACTGAATGAAATTGAAATTTATTACGATTCATTTGATTTCAGTTACGATTTCGTTAACTAGTGTGCACATTTAAAAGCGCACCATCTATAATATAAAAAGTATTTTCATTGTTTTCCACCAGTAACTGAATGTAATTGAGTTTTGGTAACGCTCATTTGCATTCAGTTACGATTTCAATAACCAGTGTGCGCATTTTAAAGTGGCCGATCCCTAACATAAAAAGTAATTTCATTGTTTTCTGCCAGTAACTGAATGCACTTGCGTTTTGTTATCACTTGCATTCAGTTACGATTTCGATAACTAGTGTGGACATTTTAAAGTTAACCATCTCTAAGATAAAAATGTATTTTCATTTGTTTCTGCCAGTAACTGAATGAAATTGAAATTTATTAAGATTCATTTATTTCAGTTACGATTTCGTTAGTGTGCACATTTAAAAGCGGACCATCTCTAATATAAATATTTTCATTGTTTTCTGCTAGTAACTGAATGCAACTGAGCTTTGTTAACACTTACTTGCATTCAGTTACGATGTCGATAACTAGACAAGTGCTTCGGACTCAATTTTATTCGGCTGATTTTGTTAATTCAAATTCATAGTTGCCTACGGCTTCTACAATGCGTGAGTAAAATTAATCTGCGCCCACTGACTATCCTATTTTGTTATTTGGAAAAAATTATATTCCCGAACTCTATCAACTCAGCGTTAATTACTGCTGTATCGATTAATCGAAAACTATACCTGTGACACCAACAGCAGCTAGAATTATTCCCGTATAGCTAACATCTCTGGTTCTTTCTTTTACTAAAACAAAAAAGAAATATCAATTATCAGATATAGACATATGTGGTTTATCGTAAATAAGCTGAACAGAAAGCATTTTCCTGCATTGCGTATAACTACATATATTCAAATTACAAATACTTTGCCACATTATTATGTTTAAACTGCAAAAATTACGAAGAGTGGTACCAGTAAATTTAACAGCAGATGAGATTAAAACATTTGCTAGAAATTTTGTAAATAATTTGATGAAATAATCTAAACGTTTTCAAGCAAAATAATATTAAACGGTTTATATAAATATCGGCTTTTCTCGTTCTTATTCAGTTTTTTCTATAATTTCACCAGTTTTATTAGCTAACCACGTCGGTATCGAAAACTGTTTGATAAAAATCAGCATCACATATCGTAATGAAAACATGTGGGTTCGTAATGCCCCAAACTTGCAAACTTGGAGTAATGAAATAATAACCACGAAACTCATAGGTCGCAATAGGTGGGTTACCCCTAAAGGTCGGACCACCAAGCCATACTTACCACCACCCCCACCCTGAAAGCTTCGATTCCCCCGGCCTCGCGCCGAATGCGTGCAGCGAAATTTTTTAGGAAAAATTGAGGTAAAATCCACACAAATTGGGGTACAATTGGCAGATATATCAGGAGGAGGACTACCCCTGCCCCCTGGGTTTTATATTTGCTGAAAATTTTGCCACAGGACATGAACCGAGAGTCCTTGGTTCCAAACTAGGGAGCGCCCAGAGGACATTTTGCTAAAAGAAAAATCGTGCCGTACCAGAATCACTAGCAAATGCTTTTGATGGACAGAAAAAGCGATTTTGAAGCAAATTTTGACAAAGTACAAATTTTATGTAATTTGAGGTGTTTTAGAATGGAATCAAAAAATAATTGCTAAGAGGCGATGATCTCCGGGAGCTCAAACTTTTCCCAAGGAGCACAAACCCAGGGGCGCTCTGTTTTCTATGGCCCCCAATTTGGAGAGCCCAGGCACTCCCTGAGAAACTCCCCCGCCGACAGCCTACCCCCTAAGCCGAGGGACCTTCGACACCTATAGCGCAATTGTATATAAATCAACTATCTGAATATACACAACAGCTCTTACCATTGAATGTATAGCGAAATGATTACTGCAGATGTCCACGAAAAGCCTAAAAACTTCAAACAAGTGACCTACATGGTCCTACATGGTATAGCGATGAAAGCCATGTATACTTTATAAAAACTTTTCGAGTCCAAAAAATATTTCCTGCTATTGCTCTCTGAAAAGTAATCGAAACAATATATAAATGCATCTTGTGTCGCACTAACTTTCTTGCTCGCCTTACGCAATCCATCTCTACTAGTTTCAAAATGCTATTGACATTATACACAATGATAGTTACAGCTAGCGCGATAAAAATAACCCCATTGACCCAGCACTTTGACAAATCTTACAAAATCAAAATATGTGAACGCTTCACCAACAGATAAGTATATGAATGTCAGGATGTGCGAGGCGGGTGTGATGTTGTAGTATCAAAACAAAAGATCGACAAAGCTAACATTGTCAAAATATCCACAAGCAGCAAATAAAATTTTCATTAATATTATGGTCCAAGTCAACCTTAAGGGAACAACATTATATCGTAAAAAAGAACAGTTTAGTTTGGGGTTCTGGAAGGGGCAGCCCCTCGGCTTAGCCATAGACTCAATACAAATCCCATACAAAGATGTTAACCTAGACTAAGGCTATGGTTTAGTATAGCGAGGTGGACACAAACTGGTGAGTATAGCTTAACTTTGTCCGATATCACTATCATAAGCTTTAAATTACAAATTTCACAGCCATTTCAAAGATGTATATAGTAAAAACGTCACGAACGGGGCTACAGTTATCAAAACTATTGGTTACCTTTTTCTGCAAACGTTGATGGCTGTTTTATTTTTTCGCCGACAATAATTTGCTCAAGCACACTACCATGATTTGAGGACGTCGGCTGATTGACCGAAACAGCGGCATCGCGCTTTTGTGAACTTTCACTGCTAATCCATCGAATATTACCCGATCTAAGTAAATATATATTATGACTATTCAAAAAATAATATTAATCACTTGCACGTAAAATCTATCAAAAATGAACTTCTTGAGCCGCTCACATGTTATAGAAAGAAAACTATTATAGTACGTTAGCAATCTATACATGACAGCCTATAATACGGCCATGTTTAATACATATCAAAGCCACAAATCAATGTATTTATTCCTCCGATGAATAAAAAGACGGAAGCTGTCGACATTAATTTATAAATCTCCATTTCAGTAAAAAAATTTTCATTTTTCACTTTGATTGACACCACCACCTGCACGCTGAATACCTTGAATACAAAATAGCTTTTAGCGTAATCAGTAGCTAACAAAACTTCTATGCACTCTTTACTCTTCTGAGTAAAAGCAAATAGAGAAAATGCATTATTTCACAATTTTTGTAGCAAAATTTTAATACATATTTATTTCACCCCATGAAGCATCGCAATGTAGGATAATAACACTGAAATTAACGTTTTTAATGGGTTAATTAACCTAACGCACCCATAGTTCATCAGCAACAAAGAAACTCGAAATTTTCAAAATTTCTGGAATTTTAACCTTTGACTTTCTGCTCGAAACCGCTGCGTGGACCAAAAAGTATTACCAGGAGTTTACAGGGCAAATTTTATAGAAGGGTATATCACTCGGTTATACTCATATAAATATTATAGCTTATCCGACGATGTGGCTGTGTTTCGACATACGCCCAAGGACTGAAGGCGGTACAGCCCAATACGCTTTGCAGCTAACTCCCAAGGTTCTTCGAGAGGTACCAGATGTCAGTTCGCCAAGTCAATTACAGCAAAGCAAGAATATGGCCCATCAGCGATTACTACACCTGCTAAAATATTATTGGATTTTGGCGAGCGGATAGCTGGTGCCTCGCAAGAAACGTTGTAGGAGTAGGTGATACCCCAAAAAACGTTGTGGGGTATATACTCCCCCTGGGCTCTCCAAATTGGGGGGTGAGGGCCCTTGGCATTTTTCGATTCCCCATGATTCAAAACAGGGGACTCCCGGCTCATGCCCTCTGGCAAAATTTTGGGCTTCCTCCCCTCCCCCCCCCCTTCACCGTCTCTTAGCAAGTTATTTTGTTTCCAAGCGGTCCAAAGAACATAAAATTTGATCAAAATTTGTACTGAAATTCCTTCCTGAAGCAAAAATTTAGCTAATTTTGTCAAAATTTGCATCAAAATCGCTTTTTTCTTCATCAAAAGCGTTTTTACAGTGTTTCTGACACAACTCTTAACCGTTTTCTCTTGGCAAAATGCCCCCAGGCAAAATTGGGTGCCTCCCGGTTTATACCCCTGGCAAAATTTTCAGCGAATGGAGAGCCCAGATCCCCTGGAATCCTTTGGAAGGTAAGCCGGAAAACGACCACATCATCGCATCAGGCAATATACATAAGTAAAACCCGCTACGAAATATACACATCTACTAAAATCCCATAATGCAGTCTTGGTACTATTGAAGCGAAGCGAGCAAAGTTTCAACCACTAACTTTGCTAGCGGCAAAAATCGTAAAAATTTCTTTTTCGTCCGTCTGTGGATATCATAAGTCATTTGACACGTCTTTTGGCCCCGATTCACGCTTTTTGGATGTCTGCATGGTGTATATTGTAGTAAAAGTTTCCGTTTAAAGTCCATACTAGCTAACAAACTAAATTACAACTGAACCACCATTCTTGATATATTTGTTAGCATAAAAACGAAATATATATTCTCTCTTTATGTTGGCTCGGGTACCATTTCTTAGCGTTTTAACTTTCCCATTGATAGACCTCCACTAAACAGTTTTTAAGGTGCAAAAAATAACGCCAATCAATCAAACACTAGCATATTTATAGGTTTTTGAAGTACTCCGTGAACTGGTTAAACAACAGTAATTCAATCAGTGATGAGAACTGGGGCGAGCGTAACTAGTCTGTGATCCGTGACTATTTTGAGGTTCGAAATTAAGCTTTCCTAGCCAGTTTAAAGCACAGAGAAACAATAATACATTCGCAGAACATTAGTACAAATAATAGCTGTAATATTAATCCCAAGATATGTCAGGCCCCCTAGTCTTAGGACGGTAGCCTGGCCCCCAGTTTTAGGAGTTCCGCTTATAAGCAGCTACCAATTCAACCGAACCTACCCCCAAAAAATCTGGGAGGGGGGCATCTTTGAGGTATGTCCGACGCCCACAGTTTTAGAAAAGTATCAGACCGAAAACGCCCGTGCCCAACACGAGTTTACATTGGAGTAGAGAAAGTGTCATACTCTTCCCTAATGCACTCTTGGTATATACCACTAATTTAAAAGATGCCAAAATTAAACATTCATACAAAACTCACAGCGGGTAACGACACACTAAGGTACTTTCAAAACAATGAAAGCAGTGTGTTTAAGCTGTAAAATAACTCTATATGCCCATCAATCATCCAAAAAACAAGAGACTCACTAATATATTTTTTATTTTACGTATTTGATAAGACCAGGTTCCAATTCAGGCAAAACATTAAGTCCCGGGTTTGACTAATTGCGGTTACGTATTGAATATAATTATGTAATTGCGCAGCGAGCCAGGTGAGCAAGCGTTGATTTGTATGCACAGTGATAAATTTTACCCTGTCCGTCCGTCTTGTTTTTTCTAAGCAACGAATGAAGATATTGCCATGCAGTCTTTTGCATATGATAGTTTATACTCTCACGCGTCATGTCATAGGTTCCATCTATGCAACTTGCCCAAGGAGCAGAGGTGATCCTTTAAAGACGGTTACCCCTAATTTTTGTGACCAAAGAAAAATGTATTTTTACTTATATATGTTAAAGCCAGGGAGTAACCGGAATTCCGGTTCCGGTTCCGCCTAAAGTCGTGTTCCGGTTGCGGTTCCGGCAAATGGCAAAAGCCATACCGGAACCGGAATTCCGGTTTAAAAAGTTTGTTTGAAATTTTCCACGTTTTTTGCTTCATCTGTGATCCCAACATATGTAATATATAGTATACAATCATCAAGCTCCAATACAACCAAGCAAAAGAAAAGATTAACTAAGCAATTTGCCTGCCGTTTGAAACGTAAGTAGGGCACATAATTTCAGTAGGAATTTTTCATAATAACCTGCAGGAGTTTGCTAACAAATGAAAGCCAGGTCGTTGCTTGTAGCAGCTATTTTACACATCCAGAAGTCTGTGCAGTACGTTTCAATTAAACCGCTCCAATTCGGTAACAGAGTATGGCTAACGCAGAAGTACTTAGGGTATGCTTGGCTAACATAAATAGCTTCAAGAACCCGCCAATGAGCTTGTAAACTTGGTAAATCAGTCTAAATTGAAGTAAACTAACATTATCTGCAACGCAGCTAGAAACTGCTTTCTTGGCAAAGAACTGTATTTATTGAAACTGTGCGAGCAGCATCACAGTGTGTCTCATTTATAGCATTCTGATTAGAAAGTTATCATCATTATCATCTAACTCACGGGCACTATTTGTCCAACGCTAGCCTAAACAGTGTACCTGATCAGAAAATTACCTTCTATCTATAATTTTTTCTCTTAGAATCATATAAACCAATAATTTCAAGTTTCCTACAGAAGAACATGTAACAAACGTATGTGTAGTAAAGGAAGGAGACAGAGCGAAAGTGTGTATTGTACGCTCCAAGCTTTGTAAGCATATTAGATTTGACGCAGTATACGCAATGGTGTATAGTGGAAGGCATTTTTGGTCTGAGTGTCCAAAAATCGACATATTTGATCGATAAATAAGCATTATTAGCTTCCTCAGTCTCTTTAAAGTTTCAGAAAGGGAATAATACCATCGCAAGACATTAAGTTTAATGTAAAAGTTATTTTTAATGCATTTTAAATCCCCTATACTTTGATTTCTTCGTTCATCTGTTTTACTATACATAAATTTCGAAGACCAAGTTCCGGTTCCGGTTTAAATGGACGGATCCGGTTGCTGGTTCCGGTTCCGGTTATTCACTGGTCAAAGCATAGACCTCGTATCAAAAATGTTTCACATCTTTTATGTTTGTCTGGGTATGATATATAACTTTGTCCGAAGCGGATAAGGAGATAGGGGCACAAAATGGTGCCTAAAGTGGAGCCATTTTAATCCTTTTGTTGCATTTGTGGTTGTAAAGGATTTCGAGATGCCGAAAACGATGATGTGGTTGATTTGAGTGTATTTGTAACCAATGTAAACTTGTCGAAATGGTGATGCATTTCACGAGACCTCCTTGAGCTATGTATGATTTCATAATTTTCAACATAATGTTATAAATAATTTGTTCCCTTGGTGGTTATTAAGGTTTCGAGGATGCTGAAAACGATGAAGTGGTTTATTTGGCCGTATATGTGACCAATATACCCTTTTAGCATGATACTACGTCCCTGGGCCCCCATTGATCTATGCATGATTTTGTGGGTTTCAATCTAATGCTGTAATTTCTTAAATCTGCGAATATGAAGATTTTCGAGGCAGGCAAAATCATGAGTTGATCAGTGCGAAAACGTATGCGTGACTATATACGTCGCTTGCTGGCAGTCATGCCGCTCGCTGCGCAATCGTGGTTGGCCCACTTGCAAGTATACACAAATAATTTTTTTACCAAAAACATCAATTATATATAGGTGATTGCATCAAATGCAAGAAATCTGCACATACTAAAAACATTTGTTGCGAATCATATCAAATTGAAAGATACTAAACTTACAAAAACCTCAAATTCAGAGATCTTTGCAGGCTACAGCACTGCGATAAACATGCATCCGTGTGTACCGAGCGCAGTATGCAGGGTAAAGTACAATTATTAGACTGCTTTGAAGTTAATACACTTCTGAAGAGCAACACCGACGTGCCACTATTAACACATGATGTCGACGATTTAACTATTTTTGACCAACAACGAGATCTGGCATTAACAATAAACATAATACTACAATGTACGCTAAAATATCACGTGACAATAAGAAGACAAAAATGAGTAATTGGACAGGTCTGGGGAAAGTAGACTCTTAATAGTTTCGTTCAGCAGATAAGCCGCCCCAAAATTGCTCGTGACATTCAATTCACCTACCACTGTTAAGGATAGACGCGTGCGCGCTCTGTACCGTCGATGTCCGAGTTGCGTCCCGAATCCTGGATACCAGCGCGACAGCTTTAATATTCATCAGTCTTCACATGCCATAAATTTTACCGGATCTAGTCACGTGTTAGTGAGGGAATGACCGGAGCCGGAACCAGTAAGTGTTTGTGTATTCATTATTACAGTTCTGGGCTCTCCAAATTTGGGGGTGGGGCCCCCTGGCAGTTTTCGGTTCCCCCTGGTTCAGAACAGGTGCCTACGGTTCATGCCCCCCTGGCAAAATTTTGAGCTCACCCGGTTTACCGCCTCTTCGAAAATTTTTTCGTTTTAAATCGGTCCAAAGTACATAGAATTTGATCAAAATTTGTACTAAAATTCCCTTCTGAAGCCAAAAGTTTCGCGCAAATTTTAACAAAATTTGCTTCAAAATCGGTTTTTCTCTGCATCACCTTTTGGCAGCGCTTCTGACACGATTTTTAATCGTTTTCTTTTAAAAAATACCCTCTGGCAAAATCGGGCGCCCCCCGGTTCCCAACTAGGGGGCCCCCTTGCAAAATTTTCAACGAGAGGGAGCCCAGCAGTTAATTTGTGACTCCCCATCCACAGAGACATTGTGATTAAGAAAACCAAAGCTTCAAGGGTTCACCGTATCGACATTCACCACCGCGAATTACCACAAGGAATTGCAAAGTCAAACAGAATATGACCGTTGGTCCTTAATCGTACTGCTAAATATATTGGCAATGCAGTGTACACAATTCTTGCGGCGTCATGGTACCACGAAAAGCTTCCGGGTCAGTGTTGAAAAACCAAAATACTGGCGCTTTCCATATTGTCGAACGCAATCGGGCATAACATAGTTTCCTTCAACGGGAGATGACTAAATTATTTGTTACCATTGATTTTCACTTATTACCATTTACAATCCGGTATTGACCAATCCCCACAATTTCTTATTTCCATCTAGATACATGTGGTGTGGACATAGAATCGGAAAGGAACCGTTGGGTGCGCACATTGCTCATGTTCTTCAAATCAACTTGCTTGTCCGATTCGAACATAATGGCCATTTCTTTCGTTCGTATTTATATCCTCGCACGGCATTGGTTAATTATGGGTGTGCCTCACTGTTTCACTTCATTTGTGTCAAAGGTTGGTTATTCAGTTATTCGTTTCGTAGATTCGTACGATTCGATGTAACACAGCACTCATAAAAAATGTATACTCTCAATGCACATTATAGCACATATAGACATGATCATTATTACACAATGTTTTAAGCAAATGTATCAATAGTTCGTGTTATTGTTACGATATTCGTGCAGCAGCCCTTTCATTTGCACATCTTTTGTAATGACTGTACATGTTATTGCTACAATGAGCAGAAGTTGCTGCACCGATATATAGTGTTGTTGCTACGAATTCCCTAGAAAACGCATTGGTCATCGTAACTAGATATGTATATATGTAGCAATATAGGTAGTTATACGGTATGATATGCTAAAATAGACCATGTCAAGTTCGCACCACTTGAGAGCGAAAACGTGACAGGAGTACCATAGAAAAAAATTGAAAAATTAATTGTCAGCCCAGGCTAAGCTTAGACTTAATCCTAGACTCCAGCTTCAGGCACAAAACACTATACGATTATTCAAAGGAGGAAACTTGACATGATCCATTAAAAAGTGGGTTAACCCACGAGTCCGCAGCAAACACTGTGATTGCAAAAGGCCTTTACGGTCACACATTCTTTAGTTAACGCATTAACCATCTCATCGTTTGCGAGGAACTATAAAATCTTCACAATCACAATCTTACAACTTCTGCCATTGAATAGGTCATCTCATTATAGCTTTCAGAAAACCTCTAAAATTACTTAATTCTGAGTGTAGTGAGTGGAACAAGCGTGGCAAAGAATTCTCATTGGCCCGAATTGCAGATTTCGGCGATGTCCGCTTCTGGGTTCTTTGCGTGACATGCATAACTCAACTTCGGCTGGTCGGATAGACTCGCGCGACAGCTCGTTCGAAAAATTAAAATCTAAGTTCGCGAAAACAAATTCCAATTCCTTCGAGCCGTGAAAGTGTGCCAAATGGGCTCGGATCAGGTCAGTATGAAATGCGACATAACTCGCTATAGATGGTATCTCACCTGCTGCAGATATCCTAGCCGAAATGCGCACATTTTGTGTGTAAAAGCGTGTAAAATGTTCTATACTATAAATCATGCTTTGACACATGACTCTTCGCACGACACCCGTACAGCATTATCACTGCAACCGCTCAAGCTGCGTAGGTGAAATTCATCTGAATTTTTTAAAGCAATTCAGCCTGTTCATAACTGCGTATATTGCGCTGCTATTGTCATTATTTATGCTACAGGTTTTGTCAAAATGTGGTTATCAGTGGACCTATGGGACCAAATATACACAAACGGCAATATTTCGGCAAATACTCGAGCTACATAAATGATTTTGGCACTGTTTTGTAGAGCAATTCACCCTCTATATAGCTATCTATTCATATATTCGTCTTATACCCATCCCTATATACCCATCTTATTGATCATTATAGGTCGGTATGAGTTCCGGGATTCCCAATGTCTCTGGATAGATGACAACTGGTCCTCTCTTCCCTCATCATTTGCCATCCTTATCAACTAAAATTTGGTGAGGAAGCGACGCCCGGACGGGTCGCCACCTTCTCCACCTCGAGTTTTTTGTTCTTTTGGACATCGACTGTGGATTTAGGTTCCTTTTGTTCACCGATTGTTGATTTCGAATTATGTTTGGTCACTGATCTGTCGTTGTTTGCGATTCGCTTTTCCTTTGTTGGTCCCACCGTCTTCGCTCCTTTCTTCATTGTTCATTCCTGGCTCCGTATGTGTGGTCATGTACCACTCCATGTAGAATATGTTCTTGCGTTGTGTGGATTTTGATACATGGGGGACAATACCACAAGGTTTCTAGAGGATCATCTTCCAATCCTACACATGCCTGGTGAAACCACAAAAAATATCTGTCGCATTGTACCCATTTGATAATAAGGCCAGTTTCGTTATCTTTTTTCCATGAGCCCTTGCATCTTTCACAATAATAGTCTGCAGGGGCTAACCGATGGCGTGATTCTTTCTGAGCGCGCTTTAGTTTGTCTTCGTAATCTGCGTAATCTTCCGGATCACCACCGAAATGTTTGAATTGTGTGCGGTTGTACCATTTTGGACGTTGAGTTGCGCTACCGACCTTAGCTAATAAGATATTAGGGAATTTGACTACGACCACGCGGAAAAGTCGATCGAACTCTGGATGATAGACACTGCTATAGGGGCCCATCGATGATTTATTTGGGTTCTCCATTAAGACCAGGTCGCCGTTGTTAAACGTTCTTTTCTTTGCTCCCCGGCGTAAATACTGTTTATAGATACTGGTTTTGTGCTAACAATAGTCTTTTTGTACACGTTCCCATGCTACTGTTAATCTATTGATCAATTGTGGGGCGTATCCTTCACCTGTGGTTGCCGTTAAGTATCCATCAATCGGGTTTTCTCCAGGTACTTCGGGATTGCGGCCATGTAGTAGGAAGAATAAGGTTTGGCCTGTTGAAGCGTGGACCGCTGTTCTGTTTGCGAAGCACAACGGTTCGAGGAATTTGTCCCATTTGTCAGGAGTTAGTTCTGTTGTTGGTTTTGGTTCCATCTTTCAATCAGTCCATTTGCTTGGTGATGATATGGGGCTGAGTATACTTTCTTTGTTCCGATTTGCGCCAATTCTTTCGTAAAGTTCTCGGCTGTGAAGCAAGGGCCTTGGTCGGTTAGTACTACACGGGGGACTCCATCTCGACACAGGATTCTTTCATTTGGCTATCATGTTGGCTGTTTGGTCTGGTACTGCGAACGCTTCGAACCATTTCGTGAAGTAATCCATAACACGGAAGATATACTTGTTGCCGGATTGGGTTGATGGTAAGGGTCCAATGATATCGATGCCTAGCATGTGGAATGGAGTTAGGGCTTTGATCGGTTGCAGCGGGTTTCTTCATTTCTGTCCTTGTCGAAATCGGGCTCACGGAATTCATTCTTCTATGTATTGTCGTAGGTCACGGGTCATGCTTGGCCAGAAAAACTTCCTCGTCATGTGCCACGATCCATTTCTTCTCAAATTCAGGGTTTGTATCCAGGAATTCGTTGTGCTCGATATAGTGCTTGAACGAGTGGATACAAGGGTCTTCGTTTTATGTTAGTACCAATTCGTCTGGTGTCCATGGTGGCAATAATCTGGAGTATTGTGAAAACATATCGGCCTCGATTATTTCGTGTTCAAAAGGTGCGTCTGGTTGGTCCAATTCTTCATGCGATTCCGATCTTTCCTCCTGCCGTTCGTTTGGTTCCAATCTTTGGTCCGTTTCTATCAATGGCTTCCGCCCGAATTTTTCATTTTGGTCGCTTTTGATGGTGTGATATTGGTTGTTCGGTTTGTTTTTCGTCAAAGAGTTTAGGTATACTGTCTTCTGAAGTTTCGCCCGCGGTTTCAATTGGTTGTTCATCTTCCTCGCTATCGTCACTAAGCGTTATGTTTCTGGTCGATATGGTCTTTTCCTTTTATTGACGTTCTTTCTCTTTCCCACTTGAAATTTTATTGGGTTCGTTCTTTATTCGACCCTTCTTTTGACTTTGCGGATCTTTCTTCCGATAGTACTTCTTTCGTCCGCGACCGGTCACTATAGTCAAGGTGTCAAAAAAGAT
>JASANE010016468.1:0-24897 GCA_030248225.1 Trileptium ribeirensis | reverse complement strand
TATGTTAGTCCTACTTCGTTCAGTTACGTATTGCTCAGAGAAAAAAATTCGAAAGTTAAGATAAAATAACCTTGCTTTCGTGAAGGGTACTAAAATGGGGCAAAAAACCACATTTTGACCCCTAACCCCGGAACCAGACCCCAAATCAAAAAACTCTCGTGGATGTACACGGTAAATCGACTATGTTGGTTCGAATGGACCCAAGATCATGAGAATCGGTTAAGTCGTTCCCGAGGTATGGCTGATCACACACACACAATAATAAAAGATTTCACCCCTGCAACACACAATCTCCACAACTTTTCACTACGTTCTGACAAATCATATTTTATGGCTCTCTTGTTTAGATAAAAATCTTATTTACCGTCAGTAATTTCGTTATTTCCAAAAAGCGGCGGGGGCAAGACCGTTGGATATCGCCTCGAGCTTGCGTTTGGCCCTAAACCTAAGGCACCATAACCAACGCCATATACGCGACCGCTTTCGGTCAGAAATAGCACAAATGACCCACCAGCGGCTACCTTTACAATCTAAAACAAACATGACCCGATGTAAAACTGCTATTCGATTTGATGCTAATTTGATATGTCTGAATAGGTTAGCAAGAAAGATAGGGGTCATTTCACGAAACCATGTACTTTTGAAACACCACTTTTTGAAGCCAAAATGAAACGTTTTCGAATGTACAGTGTCTAGACCCCTTCCGATGTAAAAAACCCTGAATTTTTCGAATATCGAGGTCTCTATGCAAAACGAGCTACCTGAAACCTGCTACAGGGGTTGGAAAGGGCCCCCTGGGGGTCAAGTTTTAATCCGAAATAAGTCATTATTCTGTAGGTTGACGGAGTGACACGCGAATCATGGTCTGTTTTTATGCAAGTCCATCCAAAATGGTCCTCGTCAAGCCATTTGGAGCACTTGCGACCAAAAATTGATGCTGCTAGGGCATTATTGGGGTTAAAATCGACCAATTTAGAACAAGCCTGTCGCAGAAGTTTTTCTAGCGCAACGGAGACAGCACCTACATATACCATTTCATGCTCACAAACCATGAGCGGGGGACGTCTGAGAAAAAATTTTAGGCAGATCCTTAGGCCTTGTAAAAAATGGCACTCCGATATGTTGAGTCGGGGGGGGGGCTACACCTCAGGTCGGGGGGGGGCTACACCTCAGGTCGGGGGGGGGGGGGGGGCTACAGCTTCCTACAACATGCAACGCGCCAAAATTTAGCTACTTCTATACATTCTAGATGTAAGCTGGTGTAAAACAAATACAATTCATCTATGACCAGCTTACATTTAAGTGATGATACCAAGGACAATGCGTGCAATAGATGTGCGGGCAGGCAGAAGGGTTCCCTAGCTGCCCAGTTAACAGCACGGCCCCATATCATAGTGCAATGATGATGAACTTATATACTAATATGATTCTTGCGACCTTCGATTACTTTTATTATACATGCGGTCGGGGGGGGGGGCTACACGCCAGGTCGGGGGGGGGCTACATTTTCAGTAAAAATTTTTAATAGATGGGTCGATTCTAGTGGGGCTTTACTATGTTTATATCCGGCCTATTGTAAGACTGTATGCTAAATTTGGCTTTTTTAAATTTAAGTTTGGTCAGGTCGGGGGGGCTACATTTTGCATACCCCATTTTTGGCATTTTATGACCTTCGACCTCATAATGAAATAACACATGGACAGACGCTGATATTCTTTTTTTTCAATAACACCTGTACTGATTGCGATTACCGTTATATAGCATTTTTGGCGCTAGTGCACTTTTACGTTATTTACCAGCGTCTGAAAGCTGCCAGATTTGACCTTGGTCGGGGGGCTACATGTCACGGAAAAAATTTTCGGAAGCTTGACGTCAGCTTCAGTGTCGATGCTTACTCCCTAGTTTTTCCGGAAAAATTAGCAAATACCAATGGATCACAGTGAAATGAAAAAACACACATATTATGTATCACGTGCTAGCGATACGGCGAACGTTTATATTAGGACATGTGTTTTCGGCTTCATTTGGCCAACCCGGGTTGAGGGCCTCTGGCTCCTGCTATGTTTGGGGTCCACCATACCTCGTTATGATCGTCGGATATGCTATTACTACATCTCACAGCGACTTTAAATTTCCTTACAAAAGACTGGTGGTATGGGCCAAAAAGTGCCGATGTAGCCCCCCCGACTAAAATGACATGGTTTCGTGAAATGACCCATAGACAGGAAACTGATTGCCAAGAAAATGAATTAATGATTTCAAAGCTATAAGATAGAACCACAAACGGTGACACTTGGTACAGCAATAAGATATTAAAAACGAAGTACCGCATAAGCTATACGTAAAATGAATCTAGGTAATGTATTTGTTACGTGTCTGAACAAATCTCGCTTTGCCCATGAACTTTATCGCTATAACAAATAAAATTTCATGTGTCAGATCATATTTTAAATAAAACCAGAGATGCTCAGCATTATTTTATCTCGCCGCCAAAAAATCGATAACGGTATTAATATCTTAAATTCCATATGAGTAAGTAACCTGATTCTGGAAATGGTGTGCCATTTCAGGCTTGAATAAAAATCAGATAGAACTAATTTTACTGCTGTTCAAATTTAATCAGCATGGGTGAAGTACGTCGTTACAAGTTTGACAGTATATCACATAAACAGAATTTTATTGCAGTTCAAATTTAAAATCATTCATGGGCGCAAAATCTGAGATGATTTAGAGACATGTGTATCTGTGGTCTCACAAATAAACAGAAGTATGATACATTATCTTGCGATAATTTAGCCATGGTTATAGCTCGTGACAACACGATTCAGTGTAATAAAGTTACCTCGTAGTTTTGCTTAGACTAAATGAAAATAGATAGCCACTCTGCTATTATTCCGAATAAATACGTAGATGGAACGTTCAGCCATGAAAATAATTTTTCAAGAAAATACAGTTTTTTTACACATTACCGGTTTATAGTAGAGCCACAGCTCGGTATTATCATTATAAAGCGGAATATCATAAATGACCACAAATTCTGGCGAAAACAAAGCAACCAGTGCTAAAGATTAAAAAAATTTCTCTGTGTATCAGTACATAGCTATTTATGTTAAGCTATTATGTGGTATATACGCGCTAAAAATTGAGGTTTTTGCCTTTCAGCCAAGCGGGTAATGCTATTATAGTATCGTACTAGCATCGAGTGAGCAGTGGTCATTTCTGTCCATGACTGCACACACCAGAGTCACGAAAATCACATTTTAGTAAATGCATGCCTTAGAATCAAAATCTCCGTTCAGCTTTATCGGTCGATTAGCTTGAGGCGTTACACCTAACTGTTCATATTCCGAGTTTCCCCAACCGTAGACAACGCCACGTGCCGTTACGGCTACAACCGTGTCCGCACTCGAGCTAATATAAATAACCCGGTCATCTGATGGAAGATATTTGACCTCGCAAATATTATGGCTTGAAGCGTATGATCCGTTGCCAAGTTGTCCATCGGAGCCACTACCCCAGGTGAATACACGTCCTAAATAAACAATTATTTTTAAAAAGAACACACACAAAAGCGTCTGAAGATCAAAATAATCTAAGATCATACGACAATGCGTCTGAGCTGTAAGCGTGCAACGACATTATGCTTCTCCGGACAATTAATGTATTACGTGTCATAGAAAATGTGCCATTTTTATAGAATACAATAGCATATCAATTACAAAAAAATCTTCTTGAAGTATGCGTCATAATGTAGCTTTACATGGTGTCCACCACCCACTGGCACCAATTTTCCAAAACATTTACTGATTTCTATGCAGCAGCTAATGACCACCGCCCCTAGACAAAACAAGAGCCCGCCACTGTTCACATTCAGTCTCAGAATTTTTCTCGTCATCAACTAAAATGCTATCAAAACCCCGAGGTATTTATATTTCTTTTGGCGAATGCATACTATTAGTAACATGAGGGAGGGGTTGAATTAGTGGTGAAGGCCTGGGGTTCCGAATTAGTAGTCCACCACGTGTGGTGTGCAAATCAAAGAAAATAGGTGGGGTATAAATTAGATGATCTGGGTGTAAATTTGGTGATCCAAAAACATAAATGAAGCATGATTTACCGATTCGAGAACGGTGTTTGGTGGTCGAAGAACATGGGCGGGGTAATATTTTTATGACTCACCAAACCAACTAAGTCCAAATCCCGGGGAGGTAAGGTTGAAAACGTCCACGACGTGCCGCAAGCGATAATATGAGAAAGTTTGAGTGTCACATTCATCCGTAGAGTCGACTAACATCGACTATTGATATAAGTATAAACGATATGTACTGCAACGTTACAAATATGTATTTCAAAATTGAATTTTCTCTGCGTTAGCGTACTAACAAATTTCGAGCGATTGCCAGTTAGTACAAAGGGTTACTTAAAATTCCTGTGTCGCGTATACCTGCTTACATAAATATAAATATACATAAATTCATTGCGTGATAATTATTATGCCGATACAATGTAGTATGATGCATATCGAGCGGTTTGTAAGGTTTGCATTATCAAACAAGTTTATGAATTCAATAGCTATTATTAGTGTTATAGAACTCATAAGCTCGTCGAAATTTATTACTAGTAACTCTATCGAGATTGCAGAACGTAGTATAGCATAAGTACACCAACGCCTTTTGCGCACACAGCCAATCAACCCTCGATAGCATACGTCGATATGCTATATGCGGATATCACACAATACCGCACAAGTTAGAACAAAACTAACACCGGCGATAAGTTTCCGATGCCCCAAAACACCCAAGTGCACGCTATCAGCCTCCCAGGATGTAACAGTAAAATTAAGAATTTTAGGTCGATGAACCATGGCAGCGCCACCCCCATACACATAGAACCATGGGTCGCAGAGCAAAATCACCATGGGCAAAGTTTCCCATGTCCGAAAACCCCTGAGTGAAACTTTTCAGCCACCAGGACATCAGAAACAACTTTTCGAAATTTGTGTCGAGGAAGCACGGGGGTACCATACCTCAAACCCCATGAACCGGAGCCTTAATTGAAAAACAAATAAGAAGCGTCGGCAGTTATCATTTTAGTATGAAATAAAACAAAGCAGAGAAAAAATTCGAAAGTTAAGATAAAAATAATCTTGTCTCCGTGAAGGATACTAAAATGAGGTAAAAAATCTTTATTTTGCTCTCTGACACCGAACCTTGGGGCGCCATACCCCTGTACCGATGGGTCATAGAGCAAAACCAACACCGGCAATGAGTTTCCCATACCCGAAACCCCCCAGGTGAAATGGGGAAAAAATCCACATTTTGACCCTGAACCAGACCCCAAATCAAAAACGCCAATCAGTAAATCGATTATGCCGGTTCGAATGAGCCCAAGATCATGAAAATCGGTCAAGTCGTTCCCGAGTTATGGCCGATCACACACACACAGACGGAATTTAAGATTATTCACCCTGCAAGACACAATCTCCACTACGTTTCACTACGTTCTGATTAGTGGTTTGACATTTATACGGTGGGTTCATATCAGGAATCCAGTTAATACCGCTATAAGGGGCTCACTGAAAAACCTTTATTGCCTTTCACGTTTTGTGATTTGAATTAGAGCCTGAAATTAGAAACGGTAAAACTGATTTTGTGTTTCAACGAAAAAATACTATACAGTCAATTCCGGAATGCCTGCATGAAGGACGTAAGCAGTTCCGACATAGACATGTCATTCTGATCCACTCTATTGTCAACGTTTACATAAGGTAAATGTGAAGTCGAACGCACCATATTTTGTAAATATAATTCTAGGACGGATACATTGTAGTTACCGCCCCAAAATAACCCGTACATAAAACTACAACAGCTGTTTTCTAGGAATGCCATGTAGTATCTAAAATTGTGGGGTTCTGGAAATACGGGGCTCTCGGGATCAGGTATGACCCATAGTTCGGCTGGGGGGGTGGTAGACAAGGCCAATTAAGTGTTTCATTGAAGGATAACGTGATTGTGCCTATGTGCACGTGTTGTAATTTGTATGTATTTCCAGTAGTGTATTTTAGGAGGTACTGCGGCAACATTTCTTAAAAGCGACAGCCTTGATTTTACTGTAACAACCAATATAGTATCATCCGTATCAATAATGTCGCTGTTCAACTCGGTTGTAGAAAACAATTTTGTTCTCAAGACTTGTTCGTGAATACACTGTACGTGCATACACTTATGTTGTTCTTTTGTGAAAATCATTAATTGATTCGCGCCAGATACCAGTGTTCACATTTTTGCCACAGGTATTCGCATTTTGTGAACGCGAACGCTGGCTCTGCGATGTAACAATGGAATTTGCGTTCGCGCACATATGTCCATTTCGCACGGATTAATTTTCGTCCGCGTTCAGCAAATGATATTCTGAATCAGAGAGCAATCTTCACGGTCTATTTGTGTATTATAGCATAACAGAAAAACCGATTGATAATCGCGTTTTGAATTGTATGCGGTGAGCAAAATGCGATGCTAAATCACTAAATAGTGACCATGAACAGCGCCTACACATTGCTGCATCGAAAATCGCATACTGTCAGAGATGCAAAAATATCTCGGCCTCAAAATTAAAAATTTAAGCTGTCAAAGTTTCCGAAAGGGGGGTGGCCAATAAGGGTTAGCGGCTGGAGACGAAGGGTCAGCCCTCCCTATTGACTATAGCGGAACTCCGAAGAAATTATAAACCGTACGCACCACCTGGGGAGCCGATGACTTGCAGAATATCATGATCCTTTAGCCGCCGAGCGCGGGGTATCATTGTTCTATGCGGATCCAAATTCGATTTTGTTGTCCGTGATACGCTTCGAACTAACCCAGCAGCTGATGAATTGTTGCTGACGAGACATAGGGTTTCCAACCTAACATTTATCATACGATAGGGATTAGTAAATATATTATGACTTGGAAGCTAACACCACAGCTCAGAACATCGCAAAATGACATCAGATGGTGCTTTTTATAAAATACTACAATTTGAAAAGAATTACCATTGTCCAATAAAACGACATTGTGATCTAATCCAGCAACCAACTGAACAATTCTAGATCCGTCAGACAGCAATTTAATGCCTAAGTTATGTATCACGCTACAATTCTCATAATCCTCGTCCTCGATAACTGACCGACCACACTGGCCGTGAGCATTGTTACCAAGCGTAAAAACGCCTTCGTTATCTGTTGCTGAAAATAATCATACATGCAAAAATAAACAGCAGCAAAAATATTAATACAAATAACGATAAATATAGTTTAAAATACACGGTAAATATAATCCTAGTTTACTGAATAGGAATTAAATGTACCTTATCCAAAAATTAGTGCGACAGTGATCACAGTGCACCGTTACGTCATAAAAGATTCAAAACTATAAATAGAAAAACAACATACGTATCCACATTGATTATGTACAACAAAGTACACGCGTAACCAACAATGACCATAATTTACATATTCACAGGATCATTTCACCAGTACGGCTAATACAGACAAGGAAAATTTTACAGAATAATCAAAGCATTGGTATATGACTTAATTTTAATATGAGCCGAGTTATAAAGAAAAAACCATCGAAATTTAGTATTTTTAAGACTAAAGATCAGTTGAAACTAAATTTATGCTTCTTTTTAATTTTCAGCTGATTTTTTGATTATCTATGTATACAATTCTGAATTCGGCTTTTGTTGTTGCAACTTGTAATGTATAATAGTGGCTTAAATAAAAAAGATGCAAAGCCATGCTTATAAAAATGTGCTGTTTGGACACTTACGATCTGGCAGCTTTCGGACAATCCCGCATCTGCGGCTTCGAGTTGAAAGGGGACGGCTCTCTGACACTACCGCGGAGATCCACAAAGTACCCAAAATATATATCCCAAGTTTCCAGTTTACTCCGAAAATGATTGTTATATACAAATGCATAACAGTGTCCATTACAAAATACTGCTCAATAAAATAGACTTAATCGCAAATTTAGCGCAACCCTACATCTGAAAATTGGTGCAAAAGCATTGTTATTTAAAGAACAATGTTTGTCTTTATCTCAAATCCTTATCATCATAAAATAGAGCTGTAATACGGAATGGCACAGTCTAGTATACAGTCTTTAAATAATGGTTTGAAATTTTCAGATATGGTGAACATATCTCGCTAAGCCGGATATCCGATATATCTGGAAATCTAACCCGGATATTCAAAAATGGTAAACCATTTCCATGTCTATCACAAGTTGCAAGGTTAGTGAACAAAATTTAATTCGAAGAAGGTTAGATTGATTATTCTGTTTGCAATTTATGTAGATATAGATAAAAAGCGTCGGCAAAATTTGTAAATTCGCAAATACAAAATTACTGTTCATTTCCAAACATGATGTGCATTCGTGTGTCAATACTAGTGTACCAGATGACAGCAGGCTGATCTTTTTCTTGACAAAATGATTTCGGGTCTGGTTTAAGTTAAATTGATGACATTTTCGTGTTCGCTAACATTGATCTACTACTATGTAAACGTCATTTGAAAGTGAGGATTAAACATACGCTATCAACAGATTGTCGAAAACACTTCTTCGCTAATCGTGTGGCCCCTTCACGGAATAATCTGACATATAATATGTGTCTCGCGCTGGTGTCTAAGAAGGTGATACTTGGGCTGCAAACTGTGAGCCCGATAGGTAGTAACCAATAAAGCAGTTGTTAGGAATGACGTCATTATTTTTTATGAAGTTTTTCAAAGCCAACACGCGATGATGAGAACATAATAATTATGACGGAATACCTAAAAATTCAATTGTTTTATTTTGCAGCCATGGAGTTCGATGACATGATTATAGATAACATTATTGCTTATCAGCTGAACGACTATTTGGCTGAAGATAAAACAGTAGAGAATTTTGAACGGAATGGCAGACTTACTGGAAATTACAGGGTGTCCCACCTAAGTGCCTCGACTTGCTTTGCCAATAGTAGCTCTAATTCCAAAGGGAATCAACCGACTTTATATAAGTCCTTCAGATTACTATTTGGTTTTAGTTTGTATGAATTCCATTAAAATCGTAAAACATAACAGCGGGTGGGAGTCCGTAAGACCGGGACACCCTGGCTTCCAAAATATTATTTCCGATAAATACGGATATGTCCATTGCGTTGCACAGGCACCCTAACAAAAATAAGAACAATTTAAAAATACACGATATTCAGTAAATATCCTACCGTTTAAGTCGGCTTTATTGCTCGCTTCAATCGTGTAACTGAACGTGACCGCCAGCAGTTTCAACCACAAGCTCCAGCCGGTCTCGGTACGACAAAATAACTTTATTGAGAATCTCCAAGGTAACATGGTTTAAAGCTTCCATAATTCTCGACTGTTATTGATTAATGTTAGCTGGCTTTGTTGCACATACCTTCGACTTTATAAATCCCCATAAGAAAAAAGTCGCTAGGGGACAAGTCCAGAGACCTCGACGGGCAATATAGATTTGGTGAGCTTCGTCTCATCCTTTTTCTAGGAAAATTTTAATCAAGCATGTCTTAGCGCTGCGTGTACAGTGCGACGGGGCACCGCCTTGCATAAAAATAAGGCTGTCACACACCCCTAAACGTTCGACTTCGGGCCAAAAGTTTTGTTGTAGCATTTCAGGATAATGTTCGCTTTTAACCGATTCATCAAAGAAGAACGGTCCAATAACCCCATGGCCTAAATGAACGTTCACACAGTAGTCCTGGGAGAACGGATTTCATATTCCACCACCTAATTAGGATTCTGCGGTGCCCAATAGCACCTTCATCAGGATTAAAATGTGCGCCGCCTGATCTGGTCTGTGTTTGCTGATATTCGCTGCAGCTCATCCATTAGCAAAGGTATGGAGATTGGAGCGGTCTTCGTCTTGAAATTTGTGCATAACCTGAATTTTGTAAGGGTGCCACGTTAAATGTTTCAAAATTCTTTTGATTGTTTGACGCGATATTTTAAGCTCACAAGCCGCACGGCGAATGGAAGTGTGATGATCCACACGATTCTTGAAAGTGATGCTCCACGCATCGATGTTGTCTCCAGAAGTAGAGGGCCGGCCACTATCCCGAGGCGTAGTAACAACAATACAAGGCGTCATCAATGATTTGGGCCATTTTCGTATATATAGACCGCCCATTTGGGTTAGGACGATTGCGCCTAATTCGGCTCTGAATTTACGTTGAACCATTACAGCGCCCATAGTCCACTCGAACCAACATGCACATTTAGCGTGATGTTCTACTGAATAGACGGTATTCCATGAAAATTGTTACTATTAGCAGCATTGCTTAATAAAACAGCCTGAAAAATTATAAGCGGACATTTAAATGGTATGTAATCCCGACCAACAACATGAAAATTAGGTGTGGCGATTTTGGGCTAGTGTTGCAGCGAATCCGATGAAGATTTTTTGGCCAAATTTAGACAACCCAAGTCCTAATACTTGTGCTTCGTGAGGCTAGCATTTGTTTAAAATCAGTTGAATTGTAAGAAAGTTATTCAATAACAACATCGGGCCACTTGGCTGGGACACCCTGTATATAGAAGGATTCTCACTGGAACAGCGAAGATTGCCATATTTGCTTTATGCACGAGAAAAAAAATTTTCTTTAACGTTTACTTTAAAATAATTTAATAATAGATAGTTTAAAAAGGTTGTAACCTAAATGACTGTGCAGATACCAATATTGTGATTCATAGCACCAACCTAACCAAACCTGTTTTATATATATGTGTGCTACTCTTTTGGAAACTACTATGAATTTTAACATGATTTGAAAGCTCTCTCTATATATACTATACATTTAGGATCTACTACGTAACAACCGACAGCGTCCTTATGCGCGAGTAAACATAATAATATGAGCCCACTGACCATCCTGTTTTGTTATTTAGAATAAATAGCGTTACCGAACACTATATACACGTGCAAAAATTACAGTTTCTAGTCGCAAATATCAAAATTGTTTGTGAATGAATGTTTATCACTTTTAAATTAAAAAGAATTATATTCGCGAACAATGAATAACAAAACAAAAAGCCCGCTACTGAACTCAAGTAACAACCATGTTTGCAACAAATAAACATCTCGCAGAAATCCGTCCATAATCTACGAATCTGAGAACATATCTCGAACAAACATTACTCTTTGCGAATATTTTTAAAATCGAGGGAAAATTTGGAATAGTCCACGAACAAAACGCGAAACTTTTATCAACAACACCAAAACAAACTTTCGACAAGCGGCTAAGCTTCGGTATTTCTAGAAAACAACTACACTGTGGCATAAGAAACAGAAAAGGGTAATTCATTTATGAGTTCTATCAATAATTAAAAAACTAATATACCAACAACGGTATGTGTGCGACCAGCCGCCACATGCGTAATTCGCGTTGTTCGCGGGTATTTTAGAGGCAGCTCGATGGCAACAGGGTTAATACACCATTGGCAGGACGTAGTCGGATCGTTGCGTAGAGGCTGAAAACCGAGCTGGCTATTCGTGTTGAGACCGAATCCGCGTAGTCTGATAAACAATACGAAAAAATACTACTATCCTATGAAAAATAAGGCAATATAATTTGTGCTAACACCATAAGGGGAGGAATAAAGGAGCCAGAAATGCAACGGTTTCAATTTATTGACTCATTTTCAGACATCTACCTGCCGGAAGTTTTAATATTGTTAATAAGAAGTTATCAAAAAGATTTTATGGTGTTATAAAATAAGCTGACAAAAATATTTTGGCTTCGACTTATAACTATCTATCATGATGGTGTTATCTAGGAATCATGGTTTTGCTGAGTCCATCTACGGTACGAGATTGTCTCATGTTTCATCTTACATGTAACCACCAGAATAACAGTTATTAAAGTTTTTCAAGTTCTTGTTCTGACCATTAATACTGATTTAGATACTAATATATAAACCCATGTTATGCATTATGTAATACCGTTGGCCACGTATGTAACAGTTTGGTGTTCAAGCCGTTACTCATACTTACGCGAGCTGCTCAAATACGATCATCACTAGCTAGCCACCAAACAGCTACTGCTACTTGCTCAACTTTATGTTCGCTGATCCCATTGATGCTCTACCGAGAAACCGCTGCCGAATTTAATGACACATCGATTTACGAATTCTATATAGTTTTCGCGACAATGTAAAATAATATTAGCCCTAAAAAGTCGGATTTAAAATGCACATACCGATATTTCGAATCTGTTGATGTAGTTCCAACGACAGTGAAACCGTAGCCACAGGCAACGTGGCGAATGCTCGATTCTTCTCTTAACATAATGCGACATGGCGTATTGATTACGCGAATCGATGTTTTGTGTTCGTACGCTTTCACCAATTCTGGCCAGCCTAAAGTTAAAATAGCGAATGTTAGGTTGCAATATCCAGCAGTACGCATCCTGACTTTATCCGCACCGAGTATTTATTGTCAGTATCCCCTTATACCTTGTACGTTTAGTATTTTCGCTTAGTTTAGCCGCTGTACATGTTTTCTTGCGAAACTAAAATTTTTTTAACTGGGATTCTGCGTTTGCTCTGCACCAATGAATTCGTAAGCAAATTATCATAAAACCGACACGAATTGGAGACGTTTTCATTTAGGCCGTTCGGGGTCAACTATTTTAGGCAATATGTCTTACTAGAACATCTGTCATCGAGAGCTACAACTGCTATCATGTATATTTGTCACAGCTTTGCCAAGCTATGACCCAAAGTTTAACAAATACTCCTCCTTGAAAAGTGAAATTTAATATAGTTTGACAAGATAAGTTTCTTGATTTTCGTGATTATTTGCATTATTCTTAATTGTGAATGAAGGGATTATATAAAATTATTTAACGAATCGATGTTGGCTTTATGGTTTTAACTCATAGATACATGATTATAGAGGATTAAGAAAGGGGTTACCGCCCCTGAGGTGCCGCACCCCTTTGGCGGCACCGCAAGTAACCGAACCCATAACTGCCGACGTGACCGACCTGCCCAACCCCATGAGCGGCTGACGCCCACTGGGACTTGGACATGTGTTGTTTTAACACTATATACGAGGTATGTTATTAATTCCACGGGGCAGTACTGGATTTAAATTTGCTAAAATTTAGCACAAAAATAGTCAATTTCGCCACATTTTTATATAAATGTATGTGATTAAATTGCGGCTATAGGTTTTCGGCGTAGCTGAATACCATCAGTCCAATTATTGCTTCTGTATGGTATGAATGAAATATATAAGGTAAGCACTAGGGGTATCAAATTATAAGTTTGCTTAAAACACGCTATTTATAAATTTCAAGAGTTTTCGTCTGTTTAATTATTGAATGGAGAAATAAAGGATACTACGGTTCCTGAATGCATTGCCGGTGTACTGTTGTTATTGTGTGTGACCTTAAAGAACTGAATTGGAACCTTGCAATAGCAAATAACAGGAGATTAGTTGCATTCCCTCTGTGTCCCCTCGCCGCGCGAATACAAAGTACACTACTCTCTGGGAAATGTTATCAAGTTACCGAATAAATATTATTACAATTGGTTTGAAAGCGATGAAAATATAAAAGAAATATCATGAACGTGTTTACGAATACACGGGGCAGGTCATCGAAAAACGCAATATGTACCAAATATACACATTCGAAATGGGGAAGCAAACTTTTCTGGTTCCGCGGTTGGCTGCATTTCACTCTAAACCAATTACTGCATTGACACAGGTATATACCCCCTTCCTATACTGAGTTCACCGGACACAAGTGTTTATTGAAAAAGCGTCAAATTTTAACTTGATACGTATTTTAAGAACACCCTAGAATCAATGAACAAAAACGAACCCGCTGTAAGAATGGCAAAAACACTTTGTGAATTTGTTAGCAATGGTACGTTACCTAAAGCACCGCTTGCAGCTAATCCCCATGCGTACAGTTTCGAATTTTGATTTGGCTGAATACGTTTTTTGTACTGATAAACCGGCGACGGATCTACTTTATCTTCCCATCCAAATTTGTGACCCCGTTTTTTTGTTTTGGCGAGCCTGGAAACCGTTCTTCCGAACCTTAACAATATAATCGACGATATCACTTAAAGAATAACAATCGACGACATTACTTATACATTATGACTTTTGCAAAGTCTATAAAATGTACTGTCCATGGATATGAATGTATCTTCTGATATGCGCAATCTTTGACCTTAGAACTACGTTAAGTACGTACGCATCTAGTGTCAAAAAACGTTACGTAATTGGGCACCGATTGTCTTTAATTTACCAAATCACTAGGGTTCGGGTTGCGCTAAAGGGGCTGGCCGGTAATGTCAGGCCGTTGACACTGGCAGCCCTATGAATAGATGACAGCTTAAATGTTTCATTTAGAGCCTGAAAAATTTTCATCCTCCGCGAACGTTAGGTGAAATTTTCGTTAATTTTTTAGTTTTTGTTTTCCGTAAGAGTCATAAAATACAGCAATACACAAAGACATGTACAAAAAACGCTAAAAATGTAGTCAAGTGGGGCAACTTTTTTGAACTTTAGAGTTCTGAAACTATACATAAATATAAATTATATATACATTAAATATTTACCCTATCCCCCTGCCTAGAAAATCCTATTGTCAGAAGCACGTCAGCAACCCTGTAGTATAATAGGGATGTTGTGGAATTTACTTCAGCTTCAGTAAGTAGTAATAATTATATACTTTCAATCTGCATAAAATTCGTCTCGAAAGTACCTAACCCTTTCTGTCAACTGCTCGACTCAAGCTTCCGTTATTATAATCTCAATTTGTCTAGTCACAGCAATGCCTTCGCTAAAAGCTTTACCCAATCAGTTTCAGCTGGATTTTACTAACCCAAAGTCAATGCTAAAGCGTTTAATTAAATCGCTAGGTTGCACCTTCATGGCGCGTAAAGCTACTTTATTCTTGGTGCATTGGCTATTGTAGTTGATATAAGGTATGCTAGCAGCCGGCAATGCAAAACTGAAAGTAAACCGAAAATGGAAATATTAGAAGTATAATGAAACGAGATTACAGAATCGAAACGTCGCGTAGGATACATAAATATGGTTTCACAACACCAGAATGACTCAAATTGATACATGTAGAACCCAAAATCACAATTTTGACGATCGAATCGATTCGACACAGGAAACGTGCTGCTCCCATGTAAAGCAACCATTTTTCACCTGTCTGTATCCACTTTACGTGACATAGGATACATAAATATGGTCTCAAAACACCAAAATGACTCAAACTGACATTGTAGGGCCCAAAATCATAATTTTGACGATCTATAATAACTATATCGGTAGGCAAAGTCACTGATCCCGCCGAGAGCAACAATTTTTCATGTATCTGTATAACTTTACGTGACATAGGATACATAAATATGGTCTCAAAACACCAAAATGACTCAAACTGACACTTGTAGGGCCCAAAATCATAATTTTCACGATCTATATAACTATATCTGCAGGCAAAGTCACTGATCTAACCGAGAGCAAAAAATTTTTTTCACGCATCTTTATCAGTTTGCGTGACATAGGATACATAAACATGGTATCAAAGCACCAAAATAGCTCAAACTGACACTTGTATAGCTCAAAATCATAATTTTGATTGAAGATTTATGATAACTATATCGGCAGGCAACAATTTTTCACGTGGCATAGGATACATAGGTAAATATGGTCTCAAAGCACCGAAATCACTCAAACTGACATTGTAGGGCCCAAAATCATAATTTTGACGATCTATAATAACTATATCGGTAGGCAAAGTCACTGATCCTGCGGAGAGCAACAATTTTTCACGTATCTGTATAACTTTACGTGACATAGGATACATACATAAATATGGTCTCAAAGCACCAAAATGGCTCAAACTGACACTTGTAGAGCCCAAAATCATAATTTTGAAGATCTATGATAACTATATCGGCAGGCAAACTCACTGTTCCCACCGAGAGCAACCATTTTCACCTATCAATATCACTCTACGTGACATAGGATACATAAATATGGTCTCAAAACACCAAAATGACTCAAACTGACACTTGTAGAGTCCAAAATCATAATTTTGAGATCTATGATAACTATATTGGCAGGCAAAGTCACTGTTCCCACCGAGAGCAACAATTTTCAAATATCAATATCACTCTAACATAAATATGGTCTCAAAACACCAAAATGGGTCTAATTTACGTGACATATAATACATAAAACCGCTCCAACTACACAACAATGGCCATGAACTAATATTTCACGGTCTATAATAACTATGAATTTTGAAATAATTAAACGATTTCAAGATAACTATATCCGCCGGCAACAATTTTTCACATACGTGTATCACTTTACGTTACTTAGGACACATAAATATGGTTTAAAAACATCAAAATGGGTCAAACTAACACCTTGAGAATCCGAAATCACAATTTTGGCGCTCTATGATAACTATACTGCCAGCCGAAGTCACTGTCCCCACAGAGTACAACCATTTTTCATATATACGCATCACCTTACGTTACATGGGATCCATAAATATGCTCTCAAAACACCAAAATTGGTCAAACTGATACTTTTAGGGCCTAAAATTACAAATTTAACGATCTATGATAACTACTTATATCGCCTGCCGAAGTCACTGTTTCTACCGAGCGCAACTGTTTTTCACCTATCTGTATCACTTTACAGGACATGATAGGATACACAAAATCGCTTCAACTGCCCCATAATGGTTGAAGCTGAATTTTAGGGCCTAAAATCACAATTTTGACAATCTATGATAATTATATAGACAGTCAAACTCGCTGTTCCCACCGAGTGTAACCATTTTTAATATGTGTGTCACTTCACGTGACATCGGATACATAAATATGGTCTCAAAACACCAAAATGAGTCTAAACTGACACTTTCAAGATTCAAAATCACAATTTTAACAATTTATGATAATTATATCGGCAGTCAAAGTCATATTTTTCACGTAACTGTATAACTTTACGTGGCATAAGATACATACGTAAATATGGTCTCAAAGCACCGAAATCACTCAAACTGACACTTTTAGGGCCCAAAATCATAATTTTGACGATCTATAATAACTATATCGGCAGGCAAAGTCACTGATCCCGCCGAGAGCAACAATTTTGCACGTATCTGTATAACTTTACGTGACATAGGATACATACATAAACATGGTCTCAAAACACCAAAATGACTTAGACTGACACTTGTAGAGCCCAAAATCATAATTTTGGAGATCTATGATAACTATATCGGCAGGCAAACTCACTGTTCCCACCGAGAGCAACAATTTTCACCTATCAATATCATTCTAACATAAATATGGTCTCAAAACACCAAAATGACTCAAACTGACACTTGTAGGGCCCAAAATCATAATTTTCACGATCGATATAACTATATCTGCAGGCAAAGTCACTGATCCAGCTGAGAGCAAAAATTTTTTCATGCATCTGTATCAGTTTGGGTGACATGGGATACATAAACGTGGTATCAAAGCACCAAAATAGCTCAAACTGACACTTGTATAGCTTAAAATCATAATTTTGATTGAAGATTTATGATAACTATGTTCGTACAGGCAACAATTTTTCACGTATCTGTATAACTTTACAAGGCATAGGATACATACGTAAATATGGTCTCAAAGCACCGAAATCACTCAAATTGACATTTGTAGAGCCCAAAATCATAATTTTGATCTATGATAACTATATCGGCAGGCAAAATCACTGTTCCCACCGAGAGCAACCATTTTCACCTAACAATATCACTCTACGTGACATAGGATACACAAACATGGTACCAAAGCACCAAAATAGCTCAAACTGACACTTGTATAGCTCAAAATCATAATTTTGATTGAAGATTTATGATAACTATATAGGCAGGCA
Source organism: Trileptium ribeirensis (assembly GCA_030248225.1). Classification (NCBI taxonomy): domain Eukaryota; kingdom Metazoa; phylum Nematoda; class Enoplea; order Enoplida; family Thoracostomopsidae; genus Trileptium; species Trileptium ribeirensis. The sequence goes on along the minus strand of JASANE010016468.1, from coordinate 6,932 downwards.
ACAATTTTTCACGTATCTGTATAACTTTAAAAGTCATAGGATACATACGTAACAGGGAATAACCGGAACCGGAACCAGCAACCGGAACCGTCCATTTAAACCGGATCCGGAACCGGAACCTGGTCTTCGAAATTTATATATAGTAAAACAGATGATGGAAGAAATGAAGGTATAGTGGATTTAAAATACATTAAAAATAACTTTTACATTAAACTTAAGGTTTTGCGATGGTATTATTGCCTTTCTGAAACTGTAAAGAGACTGATGAAGCTAATAATGTTTATTTATCGATCAAATATGTTGGTTTTTGGACACCCAGAGCAAAAATGCCTTCCACTATACACCATTACATATATGCATCAAATGAATATGCTTATAACGCTTGGAGCGTAGAATACACACTTTCGCTCTGTCTCCAGTCGCCTCCCTTTACTACACATACGTTTGTTGTATGTTCTTCTATAGGATTGGTTTATATGATTCTAAGAGAAAATAATAGATAGAAGGTAATTCTCTGATCAGTGGTCAGAGACACTGTTTAGTGCTATGAGCGTTGGACAAACAGTGCCCGTCAGTTAGATCATTCGTTCCCCTCTCTGCTTTAATGATGATAACTTTCTAATCAGAATGCTATAAATAAGACACACTGTGATGCTGCTCGCACAGTTTCAATAAATACAGTTCATTGCCAAGAAAGCAGTTTCTAGCTGCGTTGCAGACAACGTTAGTTTACTTCAATTTAGACTAATTTACCAAGTTTACAAGCGCGCTGGCGGGTGCTTGACGCAATTTATGTTAGCCAAGCATACCCTAAGTACTTCTGCGTAAGCCATACTCTGTTACCGATTTGGACCGGTTTAATTCAAACGTATCCCACAGACTTCTGGATGTGTAAAATAGCTGCTACACGCATCGACCTGGCTTTGATTTAACAAACTCCTGCAGGTTATTATGAAAAATTCCTGCTCAAATTATGTGCCCTACTTACGTTTTACACGGCAAATTGGTTAGTTAATCTTTTCTTTTGCTTGGTTGTATTGGAGGTTGATCATTGTATAATATATATTACATATGTTTGGATTACAGGATAAAGCAAAAAACGTGGAAAAATTCAAACAAAATTTTTAAACCGGAATTCCGGTTCCGGTATGGTTTTTGCCCTTTGCCGGAACCGGAACCGGAACACGATTTTCGCCGGAACCGGAACCGGAATTCCGGTTACTCCCTGATACGTAAATATGGTCTCAAAGCACCGAAATCACTCAAATTGACACTTGTAGAGCCCAAAATCATAATTTTGAAGATCTATGGTAACTATCTCGGCAGGCAAACTCACTGTTCCCACCGAGAGCAACCATTTTCACCTATCAATATCACTCTACGTGACATAGGATACATAAACATGGTATCAAAGCACCAAAATAGCTCAAACTGACACTTGTATAGCTCAAAATCATAATTTTGATTGAAGATTTATGATAACTATATCGGCAGGCAACAATTTTTCACGTAACTGTATAACTTTACGTGGCATAGGATACATACGTAAATATGGTCTCAAAGCACCGAAATCACTCAAACTGACATTGTAGGGCCCAAAATCATAATTTTGACGATCTATAATAACTATATCGGCAGGCAAAGTCACTGATCCCGCCGAGAGCAACAATTTTTCACGTATCTGTATAACTTTACGTGACATAGGATACATACATAAACATGGTCTCAAAACACCAAAATGACTCAGACTGACACTTGTAGAGCCCAAAATCATAATTTTGGAGATCTATGATAACTATATCGGCAGGCAAACTCACTGTTCCCACCGAGAGCAACAATTTTCACCTATCAATATCACTCTAACATAAATATGGTCTCAAAACACCAAAATGACTCAAACTGACACTTGTAGGGCCCAAAATCATAATTTTCACGATCGATATAACTATATCTGCAGGCAAAGTCACTGATCCAGCTGAGAGCAAAAATTTTTTCATGCATCTGTATCAGTTTGGGTGACATGGGATACATAAACGTGGTATCAAAGCACCAAAATAGCTCAAACTGACACTTGTATAGCTCAAAATCATAATTTTGATTGAAGATTTATGATAACTATATCGGCAGGCAACAATTTTTCACGTATCTGTATAACTTTACAAGGCATAGGATACATACGTAAATATGGTCTCAAAGCACCGAAATCACTCAAATTGACATTTGTAGAGCCCAAAATCATAATTTTGATCTATGATAACTATATCGGCAGGCAAACTCACTGTTCCCACCGAGAGCAACCATTTTCACCTAACAATATCACTCTACGTGACATAGGATACACAAACATGGTATCAAAGCACCAAAATAGCTCAAACTGACACTTGTATAGCTCAAAATCATAATTTTGATTGAAGATTTATGATAACTATATCGGCAGGCAACAATTTTTCACGTATCTGTATAACTTTACAAGGCATAGGATACATACGTAAATATGGTCTCAAAGCACCGAAATCACTCAAATTGACACTTGTAGAGCCCAAAATCAATTCTATGGTAACTATCTCGGCAGGCAAACTCACTGTTCCCACCGAGAGCAACCATTTTCACCTATCAATATCACTCTACGTGACATAGGATACATAAACATGGTATCAAAGCACCAAAATAGCTCAAACTGACACTTGTATAGCTCAAAATCATAATTTTGATTGAAGATTTATGATAACTATATCGGCAGGCAACAATTTTTCACGTAACTGTATAACTTTACGTGGCATAGGATACATACGTAAATATGGTCTCAAAGCACCGAAATCACTCAAACTGACATTGTAGGGCCCAAAATCATAATTTTGACGATCTATAATAACTATATCGGCAGGCAAAGTCACTGATCCCGCCGAGAGCAACAATTTTTCACGTATCTGTATAACTTTACGTGACGATAGGATACATACATAAATATGGTCTCAAAGCACCAAAATGACTCAAACTGACACTGGTAGAGCCCAAAATCATAATTTTGGAGATCTATGATAACTATATCGGCAGGCAAACTCACTGTTCCCACCGAGAGCAACCATTTTCACCTATCAATATCACTCTACGTAACATACAATACATAAACGTGGTATCAAAGAACCAAAATAACTCAAACTGACTCTTGTATAGCTCAAAATCATAATTTTGATTGAAGATTTATGATAACTATATCGGCAGGCAACAATTTTTCACGTATCTGTATAACTTTACGTGGCATAGGATACATACGTAAATATGGTCTCAAAGCATTGAAATCACTCAAACTGATATTGTAGGGCCCAAAATCATAATTTTGACGATCTATAATAACTATATCGGTAGGCAAAGTCACTATTCCACCACAGATACCATTTTTCAGCTATCTTTATCGGATTACGTGACATAGGATACATAAATAATATGTTCTCATATCACCAAAACGGCTCAAACTGGCACTTTTATGCCAAACATGGTAATTTTGCTAGTCTATGACTACTATGTCAGCAGCCAAAGGCACTATTCCCACGCACAATAATCATTTTTCAGCAATCTTTGGCACTTTATGTGACATAGGACATTGGTATCATAATACCAAACACGGCTAAAACTGACACTTGGGGCCTAAAATGACAACTTTTATGATCTGCGATTAATATATCAACAGCCAAAGTCACTATTGCACCCACAACAATCATTTTCAGGTATATGTGTTATGTTACATGACTTAGGATACATAAATATGGCCTCATAACACCAAAACGGCTCAAACTGACACTTTTGGGCACAAAATGGCAATTTTGATGATCTATGACTACTATATCGGCAGGCAACAATTTTTCACGATAACTATATCGGCAGGCAACAATTTTTCACGTATCTGTATAACTTTACGTGGCATAGGATACATACGTAAATATGGTCTCAAAGCACCGAAATCACTTAAACTGACATTGTGGGGCCCAAAATCATAATTTTGACGATCTATAATAACTATATCGGCAGGCAAACTCACTGATCCCGCCGAGAGCAACAAATTTTTCACCTAACTGTATAACTCTACGTGACATAGGATACATACATAAACATGGTATCAAAGCACCAAAATGGCTCAAACTGACACTTGTATAGCTCAAAATCATAATTTTGATTGAAGAACTATGATAACTATATTGGCAGGCAACAATTTTTAGCATATCTGTATTAGTTTTCCCGGCATAGGATACATACGTAAATATGGTCTCAAAGCACCGAAATCACTCAAATTGACACTTGTTAAGCCCAAAATCAATTCTATGGTGATAATCTTCAAGGCGATTCACTCTTCCACCGACGACCATTTTGCATTTTGATAGTTCGTGACATAGATACATGAGACATTGATAAAAACCAGAAATAGCTAAACTGACACTTGTGGCGTTCAAATTCGGTAATTTTGAGTGAAGAATTTTTATGATTGGCTATGGGCAGGCAACAATTTTGCACATTTTTGTCTAGTTTTACGTGTAATAGGATACATACGTAAAATATGGTACTCGAAGGACCAAAATCACTCAAACTGACATTGTAGGGCCCAAAATCATAATTTTGACGATCTATAATAACTATATCGGCAGGCAAAGTCACTGATCCCGCCGAGAGCAACAATTTTTCACGTATGTATCCTATGCCACGTAAAGTTATACAGTTACGTGAAAAATTGTTGCTGCCTATCAGTTATCATAAATCTTCACTCGAAAAATTATGATTTTGAGCTATATGTCAGTTATTTTGGTGCTTTGATATATCCTATGTCGCGTCAAGTGATATAAATAGGTGAAAAATTTGTCTAGGTGGGAACAGTGAGTTTGTGCAATCGTAATCCGATTTGGGCTCTACACTTCGGTTTTTTAAATTTTCATATTTACGTATGTATCCTATGCCTGTAAATTTATACAGGATACGTGATCTTGCCGATATAGTTATCATAAATCTTCAATCGAAATTATAAAAATGATTTTGACTACTACAAGTGTCAGTTTGAGCTATTTTGGTGCTTTGATGTTTGTCTGAGGTTAGGTGAAAAATGGGTCTCGGTACACTGCCTCATCGAAATTATAAACTAGGCTTACAAAGTTGATTTCGGTGCTTTGAGCTACGTATGTATAGTGTGATACGTGAAAATCTTGCATATATAGTTATCATAAAATTCAATCAAAATTATGATTTTTAAGACTACGATGCAGTTTTGAGCTATTTTTGGTGCTTTGAGGTTTTGTGTGCCGGATGCATGAAAAGAGTTTTGCTCAAAATTTTTTTGGGTGTGTCCTATCGATCGTGAAAGTGGGTCACATTTTTGTGTTTTGAGACCGTATTTATGTTACAAGATATTGATAGGTGAAAATTGTTGCTACAGTGGGAGGTTGCCTGCCGAGATGGTCTCGTAGATCTCCCAAAGTGGTGCAGTACGAGTGTACAAGTATAGTAGGTGTTTTGAGACCATGTTTATGTATGTGTATGTAGTAAATATGCATGAAAATTGTTCTCTCAGAATGAGTGACTTCATTGTGCACTATAGATCGTCAAAATTATGATTTTTCAGAATGTCAGTTTTGAATTTTTCGTGTTTTGAGAGCATATGCCACGCTACGGTTACGTGAAAATCTTGCTCTGTCCTCATAAAATCTCAAATCAAAATTATGATTTTTAAGAGCCTATTTTGAGGTATTTTGTGATATGTTTATTGTCAAATGTAGGCATAAAATAATATTGATCCATGAAAATGATTTGTCTAAGTAGGAAATTTTGCTGCGTCCTCCCCATCATCTTTCAAAATTACAATTTTGGGGCTCTACCGATTGAGTAGTTTTGCGCTACGTGGTGCTGAGATAATATGTATCCCTATGTTTAAAGTTATACAGTGCGTGAAAAGATATTTCTGTGTATATAGTAAATACTTTCCGATCAAAAATTATGATTTTGAGCTATACAAGTGTCAGTTTGGTATTTTTGGTGCTTTGATATGCATCTTGTGTGAAAATATCACGTAGAGTGATATTGATAGGTGAAATATCTCAGTGGGAAGGTGGGGTCTCTGCCGAGATAGTTACCATAGAATTGGATTTTGGCTCTACGAGTGTCAATTTGGTTCGGTGTTTTGAGACCATATTTGCGTAATCCCATTATGCCTTGTAAAGTTATACAGAGATACGTGAAAAATTGTTGCTTGCCGGTATAGTTATCATAAATCTTCAAATCAAAATTATGATTTTGGGGCTCCTACAAGTGTCATTTTGGTGCTTTGATACCACTGTTTGTCACGTGGGTGGGTGACGCGAAAATTTCGGTGGGGGAAAAAAAACAGTGTGAGTTTGCTTGCCCGAATTGTAGTTATCATAGATCAAAATTATGATTTTGGGGCTCTCTATAAATCAATTAATGCATACTTTTGAGACCATATTACGTATGTGTGTATGCCTGTGATACAGATACGTGAAAATATTGTGCAATTATAGTAGTTATCATAAATCTTCAAAATCAAAATTATGATTTTTGACTACGAGTGTAAGTTTGAGCTATTTTGATACCACGTTTATGTATCCCATGTCACCAAATTTTGAGATACGGATGCATGGAATTTTGTCTCATCAAAATATTTTGCCTGATATTTATCGATCGTGAAAATTACATGATTTTGAGCCTACAAGTGTCCCGGTTTGGCTCGTTTTTTGGTGTTTTGAGACCGTATATTTAGATCGTGGTGTCGTGGGGTCTCTAGGTGGGGAACATAATTTCCCGTTGCGATATAGCTATAATCCCCCCCAAAAAATTTTATAATTTTAGGGTACAAGTTCTGAGGTCTCGTTTTGGTGTTTTGAGATCGCGCTGAGAACGCTCAGAATTGTTACTATCCCCGGCTCCACAAGGAGGTA
>JASANE010016467.1:0-14192 GCA_030248225.1 Trileptium ribeirensis | reverse complement strand
TTGGCTCTTCGTTCAGTTCTGCGTGCTCTTGCTATAAAGAAAACATGCATGAAGGGCATGACGGTTCCGACGGCGCAGAGACGAGCTATCTATAATTGAAATGTAGCCACTATATAAAATAAACCGAATTATCTGCAATTGGGGCGACGAATCTATATTTCATAGTGATCTTTGGGGTTTGAATATAATCAAGTCAATTCTGTGGCATATTGGTGCGATTTTATTACCAGGGACAAATTTACGGGTGTCGCCATAGAATTTGGATCATGTCGAGTCCATCTCCAGCGTAGTATGTCAAATTTTTTTCCCTCCAATATTGTTTTGTCGGGCTATGCTTACTTCTCCTGGGGGAGGCGGGGGGTGCCCCGATACCTGGTCTCCCCTGGTTCGTGGGAAGATGCCGCTCGGTTCCTGCCACCACCCCCAAAAGTTTGGTCGCCTTCCTGTTGGCGAACCGGAGGGCCGCCTGCCATACTCCGTCGACATCCTTCAGACATAAACTACTAACCAAACACGTAAGGTGAAAGGTAGTTCAAGTTTTTGAGGCTTAAAAGTAGTGCTACAATTAAACATTCATTGAACTATGTTCTAAATATAGTCTTGAATTTATAGTTGGCGCCGAAATATATCATAATTTGAAGGAAAAATCACCACGAAATCAAGAAATTAGTGTAATCATCTATAAATTCGTGATTCATGCAAAACCCAATTATGGGGAGCTGCTGCCTCGCCCGGGGGTCCTCCGGTTAGTCCCCCATAAATATTGACCCGGCGTTAAGATAGCTATGCATAAGACTAAGCCAAAATCTAGCCGTGAGACTACACCTGAGCTTAATCTGGGCTTACACTTAAAGTTTAATTTTTGTTCTATCAAATGTCAAGTTCTTCCACCGCTATAGCGAAAAAATATGTCGAAATCCGAAAGATTTACCTGGTGAGAGGAACCAGCGCATTGTGAAAGCCGACGCAACAAATTGATGTGACGATTGTAAGCTGAAAAATTTTTTTGCAGTTTTCACGCTGCGGACAAACCAAAACTGGTGGGGCGACCTGAGTATTCTCTCGTAATTGGACCCTTAGACAAATTTACTCATTGTGAAGTACTGGCAATATGTTTATTACACTTTGGGGTATTAGTTGTTTGGTTTTTGGCCATATTAACATTCATTAATGCTACTTGGATAGGGTAGCAATTTTTTGATAGTTCATACAATACGCTGTGTTAAGACATTAAATTAATTACAAGCTTTGCACTATTCACATAAACTACAAACACAGTATGGTTGCAATGCATGATTTGAAGAGCTAAAAGTTAATGCCTGTTTACGCGTTCAAATATTCAGCTGATAATTTGAATTTAAAGCTGGTCAAAATTGGATCGAACTTTGCACACATTTCTGGATTAATTTTGTGAATTTGACTGTGTGAACACTACTTAAACCATTGAGGAACAAAAAATTTCAGTCCAAATACAACCAATTTTGATAAAATTTTGTTTAAAATTAGGTCAGATTTAACTGAAAAATTTGAAGGTGCGAAATCACCTTAAGCTCACACTGACTTGCAGATGTGTCGAGATAAAAATAACTAAACGTTGACAATGTACATTTTACAATGCCTTCCCATATTTTTGTTGTCAAATTAATCTACCTTATGCTAGTGTTAAGCAATCTCCCAAGAAACCATAGGAAAGTTATTCTTGTTTTGTGGCAACGTTATACCTATTGAATAAAAATTTGACTAAAAACGTTTTCTGGGTTTTAATTTCAGTCAAGTGTACAAATAACACCGAATATATCATTGTTCCGAGCGAGCATCATCGCTACATATGTATGCTTATAATGAGTGCTGTCTGAAAGCAGATACGGTTAGATTTAGATACAAAAAAGAAATAGAAGCAATACATTTACAGCAACGTGACTGTCATTTTTTAGCACATTTAGTCGCCACTCGCTCTGATGCAATGGTTTTTCGACTGTGAAAATAACCTTTTCGCCGTAACATTTTTGGGTACTTTATTTTTATATCGTACAAAAATTAGGGCTATTGGCAGTATTCCTGTAAAGTTGTAGGACATAGTGAGTTGCAATAAGATTGAAATCACAGTGTTCAGAGTTACAAGCTGTTTTTACTTACGTGAAAGCTTGGTGCAGTTTTGTTACGTTATTGCATGAAATGTGTTGCAGTTTATTGTAGCACCGACATGCGGTCAGTGCAGTATTACAAAATTTGGTTTAAAACACAGCACATGGCAACTATCAGTCATGCTCTGAAAAATTATCCGGAGTTCTGGCAATGTTGAAAAACATCCGAAAATGCAAATCTTTAGAGAACTTTCTATTGAGCTGATGTGCTTAGTATACTACTGTTCATCATTTGTAGTTTAATTTTAATATTTTTTATAGTAAACACGATTTGCAACGATCAGCGTCGGCAACTGCCGGAAATGTTGCCAGTAGTGAAATCCGTAGCTATCGATTTTCGACATCATTTCACAGCTTAATTCGAAAAGATCCACCACCGGTCCCACCAGCTCTGTCCCGGTGCGTGACAACCAACTCCAACAACAGCTTTGGAGGTGTTATTGGTAGCGTATGTGGTAGCCGAAAAGATTTTCAGTCAAATGTATGTTATTTATAAAATAGGCTGTGACGTTGAGTTCAATTTTAATTAGACAATGGTGTTATGTACAGATGCGTAGCACAATGGCGAGTTCCATTGAAAATTACACTCTTCAGATCTGACCGTTGGTGCAAAGACAGCTATAAAACGACAAACACCCCAGATTTGCGCAGTTATGGTTGGGATGAAACAAGAAATTTAACAAATTGGCTGTAACAATATCACTAAAATTGCCAATTTTACCGCTTTTTGTAAGACGCGCCCACGTAGTCGGAGTCACATAATGTTATAGATCATCTGATAGGGGAGGGATAAAAATTTTTTCCGAAATTAAATAGGTGCTATAATGAACCAACAAATTTGAAAATTTGCTTTTGCAATTTTCTGTGTGATAATCGTATAATACAGTAATTACTCAGCAATATAAAAATTCGTAGGTAGTAATAAATTGCAAACTCAGAGTAATTTTCCAGGCACTGTAAAGAGCAAGACCCACTTATTTTAATTTTTGTTGGACAAATTTTACAGTTTAAATGTGGACCATCTATTACACAGTAAATATACCTATGTATGTAAACGGCATAGCGGTACCTCTAGCGGAAATTAACAATCTTGCCGGGAACATCATGCTAATTTTGGTTAGTGCTTCAAAGCAATCCAAAGTTGCTATAAATTACATAATTTGTTTTCCAGTACTGCATTTCTTGTTATAAAAATTTGTATATCGTTTTGTGTTTCTACCAGAATCAAATATTTTTCAACACCATTCTAATACTGAATGCTCGAATTATTCTATTTTTAAAAGAATTTATTATTTATTATCGTGTATAAAATACTTAGATTTAGTAACGATAGCTCTGAAGTTTGGAGCTTATAACAGCATCAATTTTAGTCGATATTTATTAGTGCACAAAGTTTGCTATATTTTCAGGTCAAAGTTCTTGTTCGAATATTTCCGCCACGCTCAGTACCATCACAATCGTTATCATCAGCAGATGCCTCAGCTTCGCCCCAATCTAAATCCTCCTCTACGTGCAGTGTCGATCCACGCAGGAAACAGCTTAGTCTAGTTGAACCTACGTCATCCAACTGCGGTACTGGAGGCACGGGTTCAAACGGAGCCAACGGTTGGACTGGTGGCAATGGACGTAAACCGTTTTTATCGGCTTCTAAATTGAGCTTACCTAAAACGTTCACTTTCGACTCAATATTTACGCCCGACGAATCGCAGGTTAGCTACTTAACTTCTAAGGTTCCCAATTTTTTTGCTGCTTGCCAATTTCTAATGACTGATGTTAAATAAATATCTCTCCGCATTTCTTGATACGTTAAATGGGTCTTTTATGTTTTGCTTGACCAGCCCGAAAAACGTCAGCTTCAGAGCTAATCATAGTTTTGTTACCATTCAGTTCTGCTCATTGAAGCGGTTCATACAATGTCATTTTGGACCATTACAGAAAATTTCCTATTTTTAGAATTAGAAGAAAAACTTGTTGAACTTTTTGGAGAAAAATTTATAATTTCATACGCTACTCCAACCACATTTACGAGCTCAGTCGTATGAAGCGAAAACATTTAAAAGCGCTGAACACTGCGGTTTACCTGACTGAGATTAGCTTGCGGAAGCAAATTGTCCAATAAGGTCCTTTCCGTAATGTTCATTTACCGCAATATATCATTACTTTTGTCGCAAATATTCACTAAGGATATATCACTGCTGTATGCTGTGCAACCATAAGATTGGGACCTCCTGTAGTCACTTGATTAATGTTCGGTTGTCGATATGAATGTAATCCAATTGAAGTATAACAGCTCGAGCAATATCGATCAGGAAATGGAGCGTTTTTATGTATTTCTATATTTTAAAATGTGTAGTCAAAGGTGTTGTTGTTTCACGGTTATGGTATAACTAACTAAACCTGATTCGGACTCACCAGTATTTGTCGCATAGCGTAAATATTTAACTATACTGTTTAATTTTTTTATTTTAAATCGTTTGTCGTTTCATTCAGAGTGAAATATGTGCCGGTTCTCTTATCGAGCTTATTGATACGGTGATAAGTGGATACGATGCTTGCTACCTCTGTATCGGAAACGATTATGTTGGTTAGTCAACGTTATAAACTTTTATACGGTTGAAGTAATAAAATAAAGCCACAACTCTTGAACAACGGTGAAGCAATTTGCGACTATCAAAGTGACAGTGAAATCTGGGACCAGCATCGCTTTGGTACATAAAATGTTCGGCAGCAGTTTGGCTGTTGGCTACTACATAATGTTATTAGGAAAATAAAAATTTATAAGAATGTTGCTGGTGGTTTATAGAACAGGTGAGAGTTTTGGTCCGCGGCCCATCCCGGTCCAACACCCGATTACAAACGGGCCGGGTCGAAGTATTGCTTATCCGGACTGGTTCGGCCTACCCCGATTTTACACGGGCCGCGTTTCGTCGAAAAATTTAGGTTCGTTCACACCTCAGTCAAAGACTGGACGATTGGTGTACAGTTCGGTAACCTTGGATTTGTTTTAAGAATTTTTTGTCCGGTTCATTTCATATATATGCATTTTTATCTTTATATCGCCAGTATCCTTTGTATCGAGCGTACCTACACCCGACTACAAATTGGCCGGGTCCGGCTGGGTTGAAATTTTGCTGTTCCGGGCCAAAATGTTGGAGCTGCGGTCAGGGCCATTCTGGATGTTCAACGGGCCGGGCCGAAAACTTTCGGCCCTTTTTTACCTCTAAGTTATTCGCACGTTGCCAGCACATAAAACTGGGTGCATATTTAAATTCTGTTACGCGTTGAATAATAAAATCCTAAAATCCTTCAGTCTACCTATACCTTATGTGCGAGATAAACAATATAGAATTTTTTGCACAATTAACCGCTATTTGAGGCCTATTAAGCGCTATTAACCTCTCCATTGGCCTTTGCAAATTACGATCTTAGTCGACGTACAGTGCTCCGTTACTCCTGCGCTGTTATACTTTATGTATATATTTTTATAAATATAAACATATGGCTGGTTACAAACTCGCATAGCGATTGGAAATTGTACAGTTATTAGGTTCTTCACATACTTCAACGTTCCACAACTCGTAATAATACATCTGTGAAATATTAGATTTATAGGATTTTTGTTCATCTGCTTTTACTTACATTAGAATTTTATCTTAAAGTTTAGCGATTACATTAATTACTAAGAAAAGTGAAAATTTTATGGTTATTTTATCACGTTATGTTTCTCCTAGTGCATACTGTATGAATCCATAGAATGCAAACAGCGCTCATTTCTTCATATTCCTCCTGTCCAGAAAATACTTTTATTCTAGCCTTCTACGCACAACTAAATTAAAACACCGAATTTTGACCCCGTTTTTAATGCCAACATTAGCATTAATAGCATCGAGCTGTTGTGTCTCGCTATAGTAAGGATATAACCATAATAGTGTAGAAACAACGAAGTCAACGCGTTTAACAGGATTAATAACCTGTAGGCGCACCGTTCACCTGAAACTAAAAGTATACTCACATAGATAAAACGTTAGAAACCTTATTGTTTTCGAGGTAGTTTTTATCACAGCCATCAGGCTGTGTGCGCCTGCTCACTTCTGAATAGCGTGCTGCGCCTCTGTTGCTCAAACACAAAACAAAGTACTTAATTACCTACTACTATGCGTCAAATGAAAATTGAAAATTTTCAAAAATCCAAACATTCAGCAACGAATTATGCGCATCATAGACAGACAGACAAAAGTAGTTTTTACACGGTTAATAACTGTTTCTAACTACACTTCGCTCGCTCCGTTTTAGTCGCAACTATTGTTTCACTTAAAGGTCGTTCTACAACTTCGTTCGGATCAGACACAGCAGCCCGTGAGTTAGGCGTCGTTCCTTGTGCGATCGCATGGCTGTATCGTCAGATTGCAGAGCTTCGTATGAAACGGTGTTGTGGTTCTAAATCTGTCGGGGTATCTGATCGAGAAAGCGGTCATGGTGTCAATAATTCCGGTGCTACAGGCAACAAGCCGCGCTATTCGATACGTGTTTCTGCAATGGAGCTCAGTGGATATCAAGAACAAATTCGTGATTTGCTAGCTGATTATTCGCCTGGTAAGGGCTTTCGTTATAAACAAAGGTCTCTGTGCTCAACACAGGATTGTGGTTTACAAAAACACAATACAACCGTCAGTGCTTTAGCAAAAACTGTAATTGTACATGTTTACAACACTGTTTCTAACATACGACATAATTTTAAAATTACAGCCTAATGTGTTTATTTTAGTTTAAATGCACACTAATTTGTCTCCTGAAAACCAAGAAACTTGAATACGTAAATGTTGAGGTTGACCAAAGAAATGTCAATTTGCTACAGTTTATCCGCGTTCAGTGGCAGCTTTTCTTCATTTTTGAAAGCAATGGTTACTCGGGATGTTATAAATGCAATGACATGTCGGGACTTTTTAAACACAATGGCACCTCAATATTTTACAATTCCAACGGTATCTCAGTACTTCAGAACTTTCGAAATGCAGCAGCACTTCGGGACATGTTAAATGCAATGATGCTCAGAATTTTGGAAATATAGTGGCGCTTAAGAACTATTGAAATATGATAGCACATCTGGATTTCAGAAAAGCAATTGTTCCTCGAGTCTTTTAAAAGAAGATTTAATCACCTTTTAACTTGCTCTGATTTTTCAGGTTTTAATCTAGGCTTGGATCTCAACTAACATTAAATATTTGCAAAAAGAAGCCTCATTGACAGTTTTAATTACCGAAAATTGTTTATAACTCTACTAAATGGCTTAGCTAGTGACATTAAACCATTTTGATAGTGGTAAGGCTAAGGTTTATGGTGTGCAGGCCAAAATTTTCGAACGATGCAGATACTGCGCTTTTCAAACTAACCGACCCAATGCAGTATGTAGTATTTCTTTGTCGTTTTAGCCCACGACGGTGATCGTTCTTCGATTTCAGCATCGTCGGACATCGTTAGTCTTCGTCAGGATCCGGTTTTTGGGGCTCAAATTGAGAATTTATCAGAGCTCAGAGCACCAACTCCGGAACAAGCTGCATTTTATCTCGACGCTGCGCTTGCTGCTCGATCATCGACCGGTTAGTTGTGGTGTGATAACTTGGAGATTGGGTGCCAAAATTGTGGTACAAAAACATTGGAAGTATCGTAATGGTTTTGGAACAATTTTATGTAAACGGTTTTAAATCTGTTGATATCCAGTTTAACTATTCAATTTGTTAGCTATTATTTCATGTGTCAAGTTTACATCATTTTTACAGATGGTTTCGACAAATGTATGAAACGGATTTTTTTTCGCCGTATTATCAAATTTCATTCTTAACATCGGATCGGCACTCGTATATGTGATAATATCACATCGCTTTGTAGCATATTTCCACAAAACAGCATGTTAAGAGTTGTGTTACAAAATCCTTATGACATTGCTTTAGATTTCTATTTTACTCTGCGGCATATTTCGTGACAATAAAATGACCTGTTTGAAGTACGTCCTTGCCAGGTAGCATAAGACAAATTCAAGAATAATGTCGATTTATAACTAACGTTTCATTGTTCAGGTTCATCCAGTTATCATTAAGAAACTACTCTTTATGCTTCAATAACTCACATGTCCACAACCTCACTTCTTTCATACTCGCGTCATATGTTGAGCACTCGATAAGTAATGGTGAAAATTATTTAGGCAGGAGATACATTGTTGCAACGGTAATACCAGCTGTTTATATACCATCGCTGTCCAACCTGTTAGTTGAATGTGTTTAGCAAGGTGCATACAAATTTTGCACACGTAGAGAGAAAGCCAGACAATTTGTTTAACAAGATACCAGTGGTGGACCCAAGAGGGTCGACTTTTGGGGTTTCACTGGTTTTCTTAATAAAAAATTGGTCTTTAGCGTGAAAAACGTGAAAATTAAAAAATAAACCGCCGTCTGAATATCTCGAAACATTTCGGCGTTTCGTGCCAAATAGTTCTTTCAGTTGTTACTGTTTGCCGAATTCATCACTTAGGACAAAAGCTTAATCGGGACCATTCCTTTGCAAAATTCTGGGTACTCCACTGCAGGAGATCTAATATATTTTATCAGTAGGTTCTACATAATTTTTATTTTCAGTTCGTTAACGATATGAACGGAAGCCTGTATTACTAAGTCAGGAAAGCTTTAAGAAATATATCAGTCTTTAACTTAGCTTTTAAGCTTATCAAAGCTATGTTTTACATTACCAGTTAGCTTGTATTGTAACGAAATAAATATATATGACTAGTACAAAATATTTTAATTAATGATAAATTATTTTTTATAGATTGCGAAAATTCACGTCGAAATGCTCACTTCTTCTTCAGTCTTCACCTTTATCAGTATACACTTGATACCACCGGTGCCGAGAGCAAAGGTTAGTTATGCTAGCTGAGCCTAGCGCTATTTAATTAAGCTCACACAAAGTAAATGTTTGATTACAGCCATAAAATAACTTCATCTAGTTGAAAGGATTAGGGAGAGTGATCAAAATATTGATTTGAACGCTGTCAAATGCCCTTAACTAGGAAAAACATTCT
This sequence comes from Trileptium ribeirensis, assembly GCA_030248225.1. NCBI lineage: Eukaryota > Metazoa > Nematoda > Enoplea > Enoplida > Thoracostomopsidae > Trileptium > Trileptium ribeirensis. The sequence goes on along the minus strand of JASANE010016467.1, from coordinate 4,976 downwards.
AAGTGCACGTCTCGTCACTATTTCTGCAAAAAATATTTGTTTGGAATATTTTCCGATATAATATACAAATTATCAAGCAATACATAGAACGTCTATACCTCTGGAACGGCCTGACCAATTTTGCTAAGTCTATTATTGTTCTTTGCGATCAATGTTTTATACATGCATTAATCAAGCTGCGCGTTCGTCCATATTTAAATTCGTTTTGGTTTGTATTTCTGTAATCCTCATTTTGCTCAAATATTCGTAGCAATCAGTTGTAACGCTTTGACAAGTTCGTATTGCTCGAGTGTACGGGTGGATCCACTTTTTGAACTGATAGACGGTTTCTACCAAAGAATGTAAATGTAGATAAATTTTTATCCAGTTCGTTATGAGCTTCACCACGAGGGGCGACACCTGACGTCTCGCTTGAACCCAAAATCGTCCGCACCGGCGTAGCCAGGATTTCCTCAAGGGGGGCGGGATTCTGCAAAAATTTCAAGACAAGTAAATACGCTTCATGAAGACGCTATAAGCTAAAACGCGGGCTGTTATCAACGCATGATTTAATCACATAGCAAGATTTTTCTCATTACATAAGTAAACTGAATTATCTTAAATTATGCAAGATTTTTCTCATTATATATGTAAACTGAATTATCTTAAATTATTTTTAAATTTTTAAACTTTTTACAACGGTTTAGCCCAAGCATCAATACCGGTTGTACTTCAAAAGTCTAATCGGCCGTTATTTTTAGAATATTCGTTAATGATATCCTCATAATCAATACTGATGTCTTTGAGCATCAATCTTTTTTTGGCGAAAAACGAGTTAAAGTTTTTTGTGGATTAGACATTGTATTAATCAGAGGTGTTAAAGTATATTAAATCTGGAATAATTTATCTCAAACTATAGATCATAATAAATGCACAATAATGACATTGCACAATAATGAGTTTCCGAAAGCGCAGCCGTTGCTGGTTATATGAGTGTTATACAGCGTAAATGTTTTTTGCAAAAATTGTGGAGATACGGCATCTCCAATTTCTGTGTAAAACCTGGAAACTTCCGAGGGGGGGACATGTCCGGATGTCCCCCCCCCCCCCTGGCTACGCCCTTGATCGTCCGATAGCTGACATTATGAAACAAAAACAGCATAGAGGCACGTTAAATAGCATATTATCTAACGGAAACCGCACCACCGCTTCGCACAGTTCTAGTAACGGTAAGTTTCGTAAAATTTCGATAAATTGATCACTTCGACGCTGATGCGCGATATGATCGAAACGAGTCTCGCTGAGGTAATCAAGTTTGGGTACAACGGCTGCGCACGCATGTAAGAACGTGGTTTCTTGAGAAAACTCGTTGCCATTGCATATTATATTTGTGGTTATGTTAGCCTTCTGCTCTAAAAAATGCGTTTGCCCAAGCCAAGTCTCCATGTAAACTAGCTATGTAACCTAACGCTATAAGCGTGACTGGGACGGTTATTTATACAATTTGCGATGTGTCTTTTATGTAACAAAGTTTGGTTTACCAGTTACACAGGTCTGTATGATACCAAGAGTGGTGTTGTGGTTATGTTAACCATCTGCTCTAAAAAATGCGTTTGCCCAAGCCAAGTCTCCATGTAAACTAGCTATGTAACCTAACGCTATAAGCGTGACTGGGACGGTTATTTATACAATTTGCGATGTGTCTTTTATGTAACAAAGTTTGGTTTACCAGTTACACAGGTCTGTATGATACCAAGAGTGGTGTTGTGGTTATGTTAACCATCTGCTCTAAAAATGCGTTTGCCCAAGTCTCCATGTAAACTAGCTATGTAACCTAACGTTATAAGCGTGACTGGGACGGTTATTTATACAATTTGCGATGTGTCTTTTATGTAACAAAGTTTGGTTTACCAGTTACACAGGTCTGTATGATACCAAGAGTGGTTTTGTGGTTATGTTAGCCTTCTGCTATAAAAAATACGTTTGCCCAAGCCAAGTCTCCGTGTAAACTAGCTATGTAACCTAACGCTATAAGCGTGACTGGGACGGTTATTTATACAATTTGCGATGTGTCTTTTATGTAACAAAGTTTGGTTTACCAGTTACACAGGTCTGTATGACACCAAGAGTGGTTTTGTGGTTATGTTAGCCTTCTGCTACAAAAAATGCGTTTGCCCAAGCCAAGTCTCCATGTAAACTAGCTATGTAACCTAACGCTATAAGCGTGGCTGGGACGGTTATTTATGCAATTTGCGATGTGTCTTTTATGTAACAAAGTTTGGTTTACCAGTTACACAGGTCTGTATAATACCAAGAGTATCAATTACGCAATGGCATGTTATATCTCTAGAGTACAGATGTTGCAAAAGTATCGGGTATTTTCTAAAAACTGAAAATTGATTTGCTCCTTTTTTCAAATTAGAGAGGTTCTCAGCATGGAATTTGAGGCATTTTTGTTTCGATGTGGTGCAAAATACGGTTCGCCCTTCTCCGAAAATTTCCTGCTCCACGGGGTTTCATTTCCATGAGTTTATTTGTCGTTCCATGGGTAAACACTAGTTTATACAAAAATTGGCAATGTTATTTCCTAAAATCCCATTAGAAAGCTAAATATGTGATAAATCAATTCAAAATTTGTCTATAAATTGTCTTTAATGCCAAAAACGTATTAGCAGTGCTTCTGAGGCAATTTATTTATTTATTTAGCACTTTATTAAAAACCGAATTGTGACAGTTTTCATAATCCACATGTTTTCAGAACTGTGTGTTGTCTTTAATGCCAAAAAAAACGTATTAGCAGTGCTTCTGAGGCAATTTATTTATTTATTTAGCACTTTATTAAAAACTGAAGTGTGACAGTTTTCATGATCCACATGTTTTCAGAACTGTCTGTTGTCTTTAATGCCAAAAAAACGTATTAGCAGTGCTTCTGAGGCAATTTATTTATTTATTTAGCACTTTATTAAAAACTGAATTGTGACAGTTTTCATAATCCACATGTTTTGAGAACTGTGTGTTGTCTTTAATGCCAAAAAACGTATTAGCAGTGCTTCTGAGGCAATTTATTTATTTATTTAGCACTTTATTAAAAACTGAATTGTGACAGTTTTCATAATCCACATGTTTGCAGAACCATTGTTTGGTTCTCCCATTTCATAACCAATAGCAAAATTAACCCCCACCGCGTTTATATTTCCTAGAAAAAATTTGACAAATGCATAACGACGTACTACGGAACTTGTAATGTGCGGCTTTGACGAGAGCCTTACAAATGTCGTGGTAGTTAATACTTTTCAAAGATATTAATATGCACTCAACGTTTCAACATGAATGCCGTTACATATTGATATAGACTCTTTTCCCTAATAATCGGAGCGGACTTTTAACGTTCACCAAAAATTCAGAATCTATTGATTTATTTATTACATTGGGAGCCAAGCATCATCATTACAGACCTTTATTTTCAGTTATGTTTTTGCTATTTTAAGATGTGGGTATTTTTTTATACTATACTTTACAAACACCTTTTTTTCGAGAACAAAAGACCCTACGGTAAATACGAAGTCATTGTCAGGCTCAAAGTTGGACATTTTTATAGTATCGGATTTATTAGACGTCGCGCCGAACCGTTTAACCTTGTTTTAACTAACGTATTCTCCAGTACATTGCATCATATATCGTTTCTCTAAATATATATTTATAAATGAAAACTGTCAGACGCTATCTAATATCAGTTAATGGCATTAAATGTGATAATGAAAATATAGAAAGTTAGATATCCGAATTTTGTGATGCAGCCCACGAAACCTTTATGCTTCTAGAAATACCATTTGGATGGCTTCAAGAAATTTCACTTGTGGTAATATCCACTTCTAATAACATCGTAGTACCGCTTATTTAAGCATTCTGGAGCGTTGCTTGCATTACGCCAGCCGTATCGGACCTCTGCCCTAGTGTACTGCTAGATCTATGCTTACATAAATTTGCTGACATAGGCGCTTGTTTTGTGTGTAAAGTGCACGTATTGTCGGATTTAATTATTTTATGATTGCTATAGTTTTTTCTGAAACTTTGAATATTCTGAATGAGTATCGGTACATTCAATAATTTCTGGTTTTCAATGAAAAATTTACACCATTAAAATCAACGAGCACTTCATTCTCAAAATTCATCAGTGCAAAAACACATTTTAAATGTTTGGCCGTTAGTTCATGTTATAGCTAATTTGAAATATAAATTTGTAATTGCTTCAAGAAATACCATTCGGAACACAATGTATATCCTATTTCATGCATCTACCGTATTTCACTCCTGGTAAATTCCATGCATCTACCGTATTTCACTCCTGGTAAATTCCATGCATCTACTGTATTTCACTCCTGGTAAATTCCATGCATCTACCGTATTTCACTCCTGGTAAATTCCATGCATCTACCGTATTTCACTCCTGGTAAATTCCATGCACCTACCGTATTTCACTCCGGGTAAATTCCATGCATCTACCGTATTTCACTCCTGGTAAATTCATAAAGATAGTTGCAAAAACTGTTTAATATGCTCAAAATTCAGGCAATAGCAGATAAATAAATATTAGGTGTTACCAATGGTAAAATTCAATGGTTTAATATTTTGGTGACAATGCCATAATGAATCACTGCTTAACATTCCTTGACAGATGTTATGATTATTTAATTATTACATTGACGGCATCCTGGACAATCAGAAAATAACTTTAATGAAAAGAAACCGACTAGATGATAAACATTTAAAAAAATTCAAATTTGAGTTTTGGATTTGTTAATTGTACCCTTAAATCTTATTCTTTTTGCAAACACTTTTTACTTCGAGTCAAACTGAAGGAAACTGATTCGGTTTTTATCTAATCTTAGTTAGAATATCTCAAGAAAAACAACCAGATTTAAAACTAGAAAAACCTGGTATATTTAAATTGAGTAGAATTGGTGCTCACTTGGAGTAGAAATTATAAATGTAAACCA
>JASANE010016466.1:0-11957 GCA_030248225.1 Trileptium ribeirensis | reverse complement strand
ATTGCTAAGTAACGGCATGATGTAGCTGCAACCGCATAAATTTTATATGAAGTCTACACCATACTATGCTCAACATTACATTACCTATGTATATTATCCTAAAATACCATCAGAAACACTCATGGTGTCCAAGCCACTTTATATGGATGGTGGTGGATGACTCATTGGGACAAAACTTGCACATGGCGGCAAATTCACAACCGTAAACGCTGCATTAGTACAGTACAAAACGTTTTCACAAAGGACTACGCACGAAATGTGTTTCCAACTGCAGTTTCTGGTCAGTGTTTCATGTCGTATCTCATTTCGCGGAGGCTCCTGAAAAAATCTTGTTCCATTCCAGGCAGCCTAATTTACTAACAAATGAACGTAAAAATCAGCTTGCACATTTTGTGTTGTATCGAGTATGTTCATAACAGTATTTTGTGAAAATTGTACAAATTAGTAAGACGAAATTTCAAATTTTCACATTATTTTTGGAAACAAACTGCTAAAACCACTTAAATACCTATCTTACTATAAAATTTCCCAAAATCATCAAAAGTTGCAAAAATTTAATCATTTAGTATTGTAAGTTATTGCTTTGTACGCAGCAAGACTTTTAATACACAACTAATGATTATGTAACTAACATGAGAACAAATAGTTATCTTGCGCTTACTAGAGTATATAAGCATGTTAGAACGTTTATGAATCATAACGTTTTAATAACCTCCGATGTTTTTAAGAAACCTAAATTCTAAAAATACGTACAAAGTCGCTATTTAACTGTTACATTTCAAAACATCGAAAACAAAAAGTCGAGTGTAAAATGTTCAAGATGACTATATGAAACTAGATTGCGACGAAAATGCAATATCCAATTAGAAAAACCATATTTTTTTAATTTCACAACTTGGTTTTGCGGCGCCAAGGGTCACATCTGATAATAAAGCTCTACCGCCATTTCCAGTATAAATACGTGTTCGCACAAAAATGTTTGTGTTTCATTTTACAAGAATATCCATTTCTTGTAATGTGTATTTTGACGCCCACTCGGGAGACAATTAAGTGTTATTTCACCAGCTTGAAAAATGTGGGAATGGGGTAGGACAGAGCGGAGTACGAACTTGGAATCGTTGTACGTACCCAAGAGTATTTATATACACCATGATTGACCAATGGGTAGATTACAGGGTGGACGACCTACATGACCGTTCACCAGACAAATTTCTTGGGATATGTCTCAACTGTGTCCCTGGTGTTTGCGCCATCCCCACTGAGTGTGTATAATACAGGAATATCAAACAAATATTATACATTGTTTCAAATGGAGCCTTGCTTGATTTGCAAGTCAGCCATTCACTAAAAGGCCATGTGATGTAAAGATAATATATTTATAATTAATATCTTGTCTGCTTATATTTTACGTCACAAAATTATATATATTTCTTCGTTACGAATGGTTTTAATTAAAATTATTAAAAAAATTACAATCCTTTACTTCATGTTTCTGTTATGCTAATTGAAATATAGGATTTATCCTTGAGTAAAGATAGGCAAAATTGAGATGAATATATTTTGCATACAATGTGTTTTTTTTCCGTTTGTTATATTCCGCGAAAGAACCGAAAAATCGCAAGAAATCTCACATCGATGTTTCTATTACGATAGGTAGGCGTAAACTTCCTCGTAGACTTTGGTCTTAGATAAAACCACAAAACGGTTATAAACTGATACGATATAAAAAAGCCAGACTTAGATGTGTTTTATTCAAACAGTGTTGTGTCTTGTCATATGAATGGCGACGAATTTTTAAGCTGTAAACTTAGGAAAAATTAAGTATGCGTTCGATATTTTTTATACTTAAGCAGAGTAAGCCATGTAAATAGCATTGGAATGACAAACAATTTCTTGAAACACAAAGGCAACAGGCGTCCTATAAGGGAGGAGGGCGTCGGGGTCAGCATCTCTCATGGGTTATCAGTTCATGGTACTTCAGCAAAAAGCCAAATACAAGCGTTTCATCATTCTTCTCTTGTTCTCGCGATACCAAATATATACAAACTTTACTTGAACTTTCTTTTCAACTACCGGAAAAACAATTAGACACAGAACTTAGCACTATGAGGTGGTCAGTTTCCGCACTTCGATAATATTGTAATTTATTTGGGTTTTGCCATAAACGATTTTGAGTCCGGGGCCGGGGCGGGGGCTATGATGGAAATGCGAGATTGTAACATATAGCTTAGTTTTAATATTAATGATATTAATAATTACATCATCATATTTATTAATTTTATTCTTATTTAAAAAAATCCAAGCTCTTTCAGTATTGAAACTTATTTTAATTAAATCGATACAAATTTAGTTACCTCCTCATAATATTAAGGGCATCGTGGTAAGAGCATCATGCCTTACAGTATGGTTGTATTCGGCATAGACTATTATCTGCTATATCTAACCATTGCTGTCGTCCGTACTTGAAGATATACAGAAATACCGAAATACAACGTGCACTAAGTTTTAATTAGCATTTTTTAAATATATTTGTAAAGGAACTAATATGGATACTTTGGATTACAGTTAAGCCATAAAGTGCAACATTGTATATGTTATATTTTGAATTATGTCAACGATTGAAAATATACATTGTCCATTCTAGTTCCATTTATAGCTAGTGTGTATTTAATAAAACTTGCTGTTAAGTTTATTGTAGGCCTGACCGAAAACTATAATTGTATCCATCGAAGAACACGCTCCAGCAATGTAGTTCTACAACTGGCGAGTAGTGCATCAAGGTTTTAAGGATATTGTTGGCACTTGTGCAAAAGGTAGCTTACCGCTATTATTCTATACATGGAGAGACAAAGTTACTTGAGCTTAAGTTGAATTGCAAGATATGTCATTCTTTGATATACTAAGCCGAAGCTGTATTCCGAGGCTGAGATATTACGCCTAATATATTGGGGCCTTTCGAACACAAACAATAATGATTGCTTCATCATAATTATATATATTTAAACCAAATGCTTTGTTAGAACCATTGAGTTACATGTATTTGCTGCTTTGCCAGCTCACACCCAAATTGATCAAATCATTTGCTTATCAGGTACATATTAAAAATCCGGCAAGAAGTACGTTTTGTAGTGGAATAGATAACATGCATTATTTCGTTTGAGTAATAGGCAAATTCGTCATAACGTTCGTACATGATGGAGCAGCGCTGACAATGTAAAACTTTCAATAAAGTAAGGCGGATACGAAGCTATGTAATATTATTGCTGAATACATCACCTTCCTTTGCGCTTTCGCTCCAAATAGGGACATCTGTAGTTCCAAAATAACAATCCGCATGGACAAAGGGACGTCATTCAACGATAATTAGTAACAAATTTGACAAAATGGCATGCGTTTGGAGTTAACACATACCTTCTGCGAATTTTTTTTTCATAAATTGCAAAACTGATTAAGGTGCGTTCACACGTTAAAACTTTTAGCTATAAAATGAGCTCAGAAATTGCGCTCAAATTGGATCCAACATGAGTCTAGGCAAAAAGGCTCTGGCCTACTCCATCTGTAGAGAATAATTTAAGGATTTATAGCACCTTACGATGATTATCATTTCAAAATTTAAAATATATTTCACTATAATTTGCAATGTAAAAACGATTAAAGCTTTATGCTTCAAAATTTTAGCAACGCTTTGTTATTAACTTTATAAATTAATATAGCAAAGCAACGCTTTGCTATATTATTATAATTTTAAGCTCAAAAATTTTCAAAACAGTTCTTTGTCTTTATTGGCTAAAGTAACATGTTGTAAAAATTTTAACATTGTTCAAATTTTCATTTCAATGGAAAATGCAAAACTGCTTTAAATTTTGATGAAGATTCGACAAAATTGATAGCTCAACTTTGACCTAAAATTTGTAGGACCTAAAATTTGCTTGTACGTGTGGGTGCACCTTTATGCATTAAATTTTGGTACATGAGCTTGAGCGATTCTAGCTGCCGGCTGTTGCAATTCGAATTGCTGGCCAAACCGAGCCCACATTGACTTCAAACAAGCATAGTACTACTGATTAATTAAAATAATCAGTTGTCTACCCGTGTACAGCTGTTTAAAATACATATTACTTTTGAAAATATTTCGAACAGGGGCTTTAACGCTCGATATAAAGTGCTGTCGATCTTATCAGTGTCTTCAAAAACCAATAAAATGTTGCTCAAAGATGAACTGGTAAATACACTTCGCAGCAGAGGCGCAGCACGTTAGTGGGGGAACTCAAAATAAGGGAAAAATGTGGGCGCCATAAAAAATTCTATTTTTGCCGATTTTGTCGAAGTATGGCCGCCCCCTCTTGCTGCGTTCCTGCTTCGCAGAGAATAACAAAAATCCTTGCACTAAGAGTCGCTAATTCAAATGCTGAAAAAGTGATTGCTGTCGAATGGTGTAAAAGTAAAATCATACAGCTTGAAATGACATTTCGTTAGGTTGTAAATGCATAATCTAGTTGAACGGCGAAATGCTCTGTGGATGCTGTTAAGTACTGTTGATGCATAACGTTAAGATCGTTAACATGAATGTCCACTTCTGTATTTTTTCAACGTTTGGAAATATTGGCGGGACTAATGCTCTTATTGCTTACAAAAAACATTCACTATCCAGCAATACGTATAATGTCCCATTGTACTTCGTTCGGTTCATATTGTTACTGATAGTGAATGTTTTTTGTAAGCAATAAGAGCATTAGTCCCGCCAATATTTCCAAACGTTGAAAAAATACAGAAGTGGACATTCATGTTAACGATCTTAACGTTATGCATCAACAGTACTTAACAGCATCCACAGAGCATTTCGCCGTTCAACTAGATTATGCATTTACAACCTAACGAAATGTCATTTCAAGCTGTATGATTTTACTTTTACACCATTCGACAGCAATCACTTTTTCAGCATTTGAATTAGCGACTCTTAGTGCAAGGATTTTTGTTATTCTCTGCGAAGCAGGAACGCAGCAAGAGGGGGCGGCCATACTTCGACAAAATCGGCAAAAATAGAATTTTTTATGGCGCCCACATTTTTCCCTTATTTTGAGTTCCCCCACTAACGTGCTGCGCCTCTGCTGCGAAGTGTATTTTTACCAGTTCATCTTTGAGCAACATTTTATTGGTTTTTGAAGACACTGATAAGATCGACAGCACTTTATATCGAGCGTTAAAGCCCCTGTTCGAAATATTTTCAAAAGTAATATGTATTTTAAACAGCTGTACACGGGTAGACAACTGATTATTTTAATTAATCAGTAGTACTATGCTTGTTTGAAGTCAATGTGGGCTCGGTTTGGCCAGCAATTCGAATTGCAACAGCCGGCAGCTAGAATCGCTCAAGCTCATGTACCAAAATTTAATGCATAAAGGTGCACCCACACGTACAAGCAAATTTTAGGTCCTACAAATTTTTAGGTCAAAGTTGAGCTATCAATTTTGTCGAATCTTCATCAAAATTTAAAGCAGTTTTGCATTTTCCATTGAAATGAAAATTTGAACAATGTTAAAATTTTTACAACATGTTACTTTAGCCAATAAAGACAAAGAACTGTTTTGAAAATTTTTGAGCTTAAAATTATAATAATATAGCAAAGCGTTGCTTTGCTATATTAATTTATAAAGTTAATAACAAAGCGTTGCTAAAATTTTGAAGCATAAAGCTTTAATCGTTTTTACATTGCAAATTATAGTGAAATATATTTTAAATTTTGAAATGATAATCATCGTAAGGTGCTATAAATCCTTAAATTATTCTCTACAGATGGAGTAGGCCAGAGCCTTTTTGCCTGAGACTAGTGTTGGATCCAATTTGAGCGCAATTTCTGAGCTCATTTTATAGCTAAAAGTTTTAGCGTGTGAACGCACCTTAATCAGTTTTGCAATTTATGAAAAAAAAATTCGCAGAAGGTATGTGTTAACTCCAAACGCATGCCATTTTGTCAAATTTGTTACTAATTATCGTTGAATGACGTCCCTTTGTCCATGCGGATTGCTTTACTTTAGGAACTACAGAATGTCCCTATTTGGAGAGAAAGCGCAGAAGGAAGGTGATGTATTCAGCAATAATATTACATAGCTTCGATTATCCGCCCTTACTTTGTTGAAAGTTTTACATTGTAAGCACTGCTCCATCATGTACGAACGTTATGACGAATTTGCCTATTACTCAAAAACGAAATAATGCATGTTCTCTATTCCACTACAAAACGTACTTCTTGCCGGATTTTTAATATGTACCTGATAAGCAAATGATTTGATCAATTTGGGTGTGAGCTGGCAAAGCAGCAAATACATGTAACTCAATGGTTCTAACAAAGCATTTGGTTTAAATATATATAATTATGATGAAGCAATCATTATTGTTTGTGTTCGAAAGGCCCCAATATATTAGGCGTAATATCTCAGCCTCGGAATACAGCTTCGGCTTAGTATATCAAAGAATGACATATCTTGCAATTCAACTTAAGCTCAAGTAACTTTGTCTCTCCATGTATAGAATAATAGCGGTAAGCTACCTTTTGCACAAGTGCCAACAATATCCTTAAAACCTTGATGCACTACTCGCCAGTTGTAGAACTACATTGCTGGAGCGTGTTCTTCGATGGATACAATTATAGTTTTCGGTCAGGCCTACAATAAACTTAACAGCAAGTTTTATTAAATACACACTAGCTATAAATGGAACTAGAATGGACAATGTATATTTTCAATCGTTGACATAATTCAAAATATAACATATACAATGTTGCACTTTATGGCTTAACTGTAATCCAAAGTATCCATATTAGTTCCTTTACAAATATATTTAAAAAATGCTAATTAAAACTTAGTGCACGTTGTATTTCGGTATTTCTGTATATCTTCAAGTACGGACGACAGCAATGGTTAGATATAGCAGATAATAGTCTATGCCGAATACAACCATACTGTAAGGCATGATGCTCTTACCACGATGCCCTTAATATTATGAGGAGGTAACTAAATTTGTATCGATTTAATTAAAATAAGTTTCAATACTGAAAGAGCTTGGATTTTTTTAAATAAGAATAAAATTAATAAATATGATGATGTAATTATTAATATCATTAATATTAAAACTAAGCTATATGTTACAATCTCGCATTTCCATCATAGCCCCCCCCCCGGCCCCGGACTCAAAATCGTTTATGGCAAAACCCAAATAAATTACAATATTATCGAAGTGCGGAAACTGACCACCTCATAGTGCTAAGTTCTGTGTATAATTGTTTTTCCGGTAGTTGAAAAGAAAGTTCAAGTAAAGTTTGTATATATTTGGTATCGCGAGAACAAGAGAAGAATGATGAAACGCTTGTATTTGGCTTTTTGCTGAAGTACCATGAACTGATAACCCATGAGAGATGCTGACCCCGACGCCCTCCTCCCTTATAGGACGCCTGTTGCCTTTGTGTTTCAAGAAATTGTTTGTCATTCCAATGCTATTTACATGGCTTACTCTGCTTAAGTATAAAAAATATCGAACGCATACTTAATTTTTCCTAAGTTTACAGCTTAAAAATTCGTCGCCATTCATATGACAAGACACAACACTGTTTGAATAAAACACATCTAAGTCTGGCTTTTATATCGATCAGTTATAACCGTTTTGTGGTTCTGCTTAGACCAAAGTCTACGAGGAAGTTTACGCCTACCTATCGTAATAGAAACATCGATGTGAGATTTCTTGCGATTTTTCGGTTCTTTCGCGGAATATAACAAACGGAAAACCATTGTATGCAAAATATATTCATCTAATTTTGCCTATCTTTACTCAAGGATAAATCCTATATTTCAATTAGCATAACAGAAACATGAAGTAAAGGATTGTAATTTTTTTAATAATTTTAATTAAAACCATTCGTAACGAAGAAATATATATAATTTTGTGACGTAAAATATAAGCAGACAAGATATTAATTATAAATATATTATCTTTACATCACATGGCCTTTTAGTGAATGGCTGACTTGCAAATCAAGCAAGGCTCCATTTGAAACAATGTATAATATTTGTTTGATATTCCTGTATTATACACACTCAGTGGGGATGGCGCAAACACCAGGGACACAGTTGAGACATATCCCAAGAAATTTGTCTGGTGAACGGTCATGTAGGTCGTCCACCCTGTAATCTACCCATTGGTCAATCATGGTGTATATAAATACTCTTGGGTACGTACAACGATTCCAAGTTCGTACTCCGCTCTGTCCTACCCCATTCCCACATTTTTCAAGCTGGTGAAATAACACTTAATTGTCTCCCGAGTGGGCGTCAAAATACACATTACAAGAAATGGATATTCTTGTAAAATGAAACACAAACATTTTTGTGCGAACACGTATTTATACTGGAAATGGCAGTAGACTTTATTATAGGATGTGACCCTTGGCGCCGCAAAACCAAGTTGTGAAATTAAAAAAATATGGTTTTTCTAATTGGATATTGCATTTTCGTGCATCTAGTTTCATATAGTCATCTTGAACATTTTACACTCGACTTTTTGTTTTCGATGTTTTGAAATGTAACAGTTAAATAGCGACTTTGTACGTATTTTTAGAATTTAGGTTTCTTAAAAACATCGGAGGTTATTAAAACGTTATGATTCATAAACGTTCTGACGTGCTTATATACTTAGTAAGCGCGAGATAACTATTTGTTCTCATGTTAGTTACATAATCATTAGTTGTGTATTAAAAGTCTTGCTGCGTACAAAGCAATAACTTACAATACTAAATGATTAAATTTTTGCAACTTTTGATGATTTTGGGAAATTTTATAGTAAGATAGGTATTTAAGTGGTTTTAGCAGTTTGTTTCCAAAAATAATGTGAAAATTTGAAATTTCGTCTTACTAATTTGTACAATTTTCACAAAATACTGTTATGAACATACTCGATACAACACAAAATGTGCAAGCTGATTTTTACGTTCATTTGTTAGTAAATTAGGCTGCCTGGAATGGAACAAGATTTTTTCAGGAGCCTCCGCGAAATGAGTGCGACATGAAACGCTGACCAGAAACTGCAGTTGGAAACACATTTCGTGCGTAGTCCTTTGTGAAAACGTTTTGTACTGTACTAATGCAGCGTTTACGGTTATAAAGTACCGCCATGTGCAAGTTTTGTCCCAATGAGTGTCTCTGCCACCATCCATATAGTGGCTTGGACACCATGGTGTTTCTGATGGTATTTTAGGATAATATACATAGGTAATGTAATGTTGAGCATAGTATGGTGTAGACTTCATATAAAATTTATGCGGTTGCAGCTACATCATGCCGTTACTTACACGCCTTACATAACGTGTTTTTGGATGGTTCTCTTGACACCGTCAGTAATAAACGATGGGTAGGTTTAGCTACTATAATTAAGTTGTTGGCGTCTCACACATCATCTTTTTCTTTATATAGTGTATGAATATACCGTATATAACTAGATGGTGTGGTCTAGACCATTGGGGAACCAAACTTCCACACGGGGGTCCTTTATACCGTAAACGCTGCCTAACTTATTTACAATGTCATTCTAGGGCGCACAGTTGTAAAACATTTACTGATTTATCATTTTATCTGTGCCCAGCGCCTATTTATACATATAAGAAGAATTTGCAAACAGACTACCTCGATTTACAGACTGTTCGCTTACTAAAAAGTAGAAATTTTACAAAAACAAAACTTTATTTTCTCATTGATATTAAAACACAATACCGCGTTTAAAACTCGTCGCATTACAGTTTGTCATAGCAATCAGGTTGTGATATTGTATCACCGCAATCCACATTATGTGAACGGATCCCTTAGAGATCTTCTAACTATGAACAATCCGAGATTTGAACCAGTGTCTCTTGCTTGCATGCTACCACTACACTACAGGTCTCAAAATACTCATTTTGTACTTTACGCCATTTGAGTTAGCCTAGATAACTTAAAATACTGCCTTGCGGAACCGTGGAACGAATGTATATCGAATTGGAGCTGTGTCAATAAACTCCGTGCAGATGATCACGCCGTGTATTTTAAATAAAAGGATAATCGAGAAATTTTATAATGAGCCACTCAGGATTTGAACTGGAGCCCCTAATTGCAATACTAGCATGCTACTACTACAACATAGGTCCCGATCGAGCTACACTAATTTATACCTACGCTATTTACCCTGGCGTAATGAGGTTTTATATATGCATTGTAATTTCAGTTATATACACAGTTGTACCGCTGTGTCAATTACTCTAGTAGCCTGGTAGGGCTGATTATTAAGGTCTATATTTGTCGTTGTCTTAATAACCGGAATCATCACACAACTGTCACAAACAAAGAACGAAACGTCGCTAGGTCAATAAATATTACTTTGTCCACTGAGGAATTGCAACTTGTATAAAACGATCATAATACTGAATGACAGATTGTACCAGTCATGTTTATTAAATGAACAAATCACGAGCGTACACGAAATATAGCCACACGGAAAACAGTGGCGTAATAACGCGAAAAAGCTCAAGATTCGTTTATAATGGAGCTTATTACAAATTGGCCACTGGAATCAGCTTTATCTTCAAAAGAGCAATACCAAAAGTACTTGGAATCGCTATTCTACAAAGAGGACTTGATATAATAATTGATGGCTTTACATTTAAAGTGCACGGTCAGCACAATAAGTAAAAATAGGCATGACATATTTTATTCTTTACTACCACACATTTTCGCAGTGTATATACATATATAAGTGTATATGTACTTACTGCAATTCCATGACATTATTCATTGTTACATTTAATACTGGAATGGGCTGAGGATTAATGGAATTTTAATCGATATGCATATTTGGGGTGGACACACAATCTTTTCAAAAGATTAAAATATGTAAATTTTGACACCGGTAAAATCAAACTTTAGAAAATTACTTCGAAAAAGGTCTCTACTACATACATAACTGGAACTGGATATTTCCTTGTTGTGAACGTTCACATTTAAATCAATGTTTATTAAAAAAAGATATACAGGTAGCACCACAGCCAGCATAACGGATGTTGTCTGTGGTGTTAGACCAACACAGAGACCATAGAGCTTAGAATATGACTTACTGACAGCCGGTATAACACTTGTCATAAAAATAATTAAATCGTAAACATTATAGAAGACAAAACTGAACTGTCGTTTGATAAATCATTTTATCTTGATGTCATTGGTAGATCTCATTGAGTGTTTGCTTAATCCAATGAGCTCTCAATTTATAGAATTCCATTTTGAGCCAATTGCGAAAATTCTGGTTTTAGTTAATTCACAATCCAACTAATATACTTAAACTGATTGAACTCTACCCGTTTAGATTCTATCCAAGCTCGTGTGTCTTGTTTGGTTTCTAGTATTGTTTATGCTTTTGTACACCTGAGATACAAAAGCAATCACTTAAATGCAAATGTGATTTGACAGAAGAAGTAACGAAAGGCCTAACTACGGAACGAAAAAATAGTTCCTTACACTAATAGATAAATCGTAACAGCAAGCACAATTTCTCTTACTGGACGGTCCCAGTAGGTAGAAACAACCGCAATAAAGTGATAGTAATTAGAATGGATTATTCGTTATATCGGAACGAAAAAGCGCGAACCTAGTAGGAAACCTTAGTAGTGCCATTCGATATTAGTATTTGTAATTAGATGGTTTGTGTATTGTTATTAACTGTTAACAGGTCATTGGGTTTGAGCGCATTCTTAATCCAGTGCTGAAATTTCGAACAGTGCGTTTAAATTGGACGCTGTTTGCTTTAAAACGGACTTGATCGTGTATCCCATAGCCAGCCTGCATAAAACAATTTTACTACATTACTTAAATCAGTTTCATCTAATGCAAACACAATACCACCATTTTTACTAACGCTGTTTTCTTCTGTTAACCCTCTCATGCCCGTA
>JASANE010016464.1:0-11864 GCA_030248225.1 Trileptium ribeirensis | reverse complement strand
CGGCGTGTTATATCCTACTTTGTGGTCAATATAAAATAGTGTCATTCAATATGACCAATGCATCTCACCGTTTCAGTGCCAGGATTCTTCTACCGTTCAAACCTTTGTTTTTGTCCGCTGCAAAAAGGAAAAAAAATTAACGGCATAAATGTACCGCTTCACATGATAAGATGTGCTCCGCGAAATTACGGTAATTTTTAAAACCACGGCGCAATTAAGCTAGCCGTTTCATAGTTCGACATAAATAGAATACCCTTATTATATAAAACACGAAATTTGACTATATTTAATGGGTCAAACTATATTGGAGAACCAATATGTAGGCTAAATGTTACAAAACTACCTATTTTCGCAAAATGACTAGGCCACGATTTTTAATGTGCAGAAAATGTCCTCTCAAATCCCGAATAAAATTTTGACTAATTTCGTTTTTATTTGTAAGGGTAATATAGTAAAACAAATCTTTTTGCACAAAGTTGAACTATTTTGTGTTTTTGCCGAATTAACCATTATTTTTATAGTTTGCAGTTTCATAGTTTTGTCCCAAAAAAAATTCGTAATTGTTCTCATTTTCCAAACAAAAATGGCTTTATTTTCAATTGTATATATTTTGTTTTGAACAGTTTTTGTCGTATTTTTTGATTTTTCAAAAAAGTGATCTTGGTACCATTTTTGTTAAATAACAAAACATGGTGTTTAATGGGTGTATTGAACTATACTTTATAAACCAAATTGTATGCAATGTGTCTCCAAAACACCATAGCTGAATATACAGATGGGTATTATCAAATACAGCTAGAACCTGAAACCGTAATTTTTGGCGTCTGCAGAGATAGGTTTGTGTACCATAAGTGGTACTCTCTTGCCAAAATGATCTGAGCAATAAATAAATGTAATAAATGGAAAATAGATTTGTTTAAATAGGGCTATTTTTCACATTTGCATTAAACTGAGATTGTAAAATACAACCTCAAGAGCAGAACTATCCAAAGGCCTAATTTGCAGTAACAGTGAAATGAACAGTCTTTTGACCTAAAGTAACTTCCACATTGATCTGTATACACATGTAATGCATAATAAAGTTCTAATATTTGTGAGCTTGAAACTGTTTATGAATCCCAATTTGTGCCAAAGTACAGTTATCCAACCGTTAATGTTTTCTGTGCAATAAAACTGAGGCTGTAGATGAAAACATTGTGCCAATATAAATGTTCACTAAGAGTGAATTTTAAGATAAACTTATGTAAAACCGGATACAGCAATGCCTCAAAGCGATAAAGCAAAGAACATTTCAGTTAGTTTTGTTCAGTTCAAAAAGTCATTTTGAAGCAGCCGTTGTGCCGGAATGCAGGTGTTTTATTCCGTTTAAATCTTTAGTTGCTGAACAAACAGAAGCCTTGTAATTTGTTGTTTTTAAAAAGTTTCTAAGTACATTACTGAATTTTCATGAACGTACCTGGAAATAACTTTACCATAACAAACAATAATTAAAAAAATTCTCATACTAAAAGTATATTTGTCAGATGCCGCACGCAATTAAATTTCGTGTTGAAGTAACATCATTCTTGCATTTTTGTCAACGGAAATAGGTTAAATACATACTATTATTATTCCCTGACTATTATAACCAAGTTGCTCTGACCAAATATTACAAAATTAAAGCTGATATAGAACATAGTTACCTGTTATGCTCTAGCAATAAACAATATCCCCCTAATAAAAACATCCCACCTCACAACTATGTTTCATTATTATGTAGTAACATTAGGTACTATAAAATGCATCCATTGTTTATCCTTTTTTGTCCGTTTTCATATTAAGGTGCCTCATTTTAGAATTCATCTGCAAGCTGTTTTACCACTTATAATTTAAGGAATAAAATAGAAAATTTTTCACACATTAGTGGCGGCGTTCTTTTGCATAGTGATATATGGTGTTTGTTAAAGAGTAAAAAACAATGTCACAGCCTACGGCTGCGCGAAGCTCTATACTGTTCTAAATATTTTAAGTTTTCACATACCTCTTAAAATCAGCAATAAATTTTTTGTTCAGAAACTGTGAGAAATATCAACAAAGTTTTAAAGCAAAATTGAATTTTGAAAACATACAGCTATATTTATTAGAATGTGGAATCCACATATGTTCTCCATTTTTCGATCTCTGGCAAGGAGGAACTTAGTAAAACCAATGTCCACAGAGGGAATCTAAAGGACGAAATAAAAAGCATCCAATCTGTTTTTGGGCTCTGCCCAAGTTCTTAGTTTAAGCTCCAGATTATAGGGTCTTAACTTAGCATAAGACGGGGCTACCTGAGCCCGCGCCGGATAAGCGGCTCCCCGTCTTCAGATTAACGTTTCGTATAGCCGTTGCCGGGATTACTGTAGGCTTTCTCATAAGCGCCGGAAGCCCCATATTGTGTTTACAGTATTCGAAGTTGCTGGAATAATGATATGTAGCAGTCGTATTTGCGTGATGCATCAAATAATACAAGTGTTGGAAGTCCTAATAATGTGCAAAAACCGATCCCCCAATTTTTCTTAAAATTTGTGACTTTTAAACTTCAAAGTTCCCACTTGCGAAGGAAGAAATGTAGAATTCTCCTTAGAAATGTAAATATGACTAAAATGACCTTAGCGTTGCAACTGTAGCATTACCGGGGCGGGGGACCCCCGCCACCATAGGACTTTTAGAGGTTAAGGGGGGATTTGACGTGTACGCGACACGGTAACCATTGTTGCTCCGCCGCCTTCCTGTCGCATTACAAGTTACTGCAGTGTTTGAATATATTACGTATTTTCCAGTATTACTCGATAATATGGTTTTGCCACCTGTGTACTATTCCTGTAATTAAGATCTCGCCTAGGATGACAAGATGCATTTTGCGCAATATTTAATTCCGAGCCTATTTTTGTAAACTTTGTACTGAAATAATATTTGTTACTCATTAAACACATAAACAAACCATATACAATATATATAGGTGTATATATACAATAGAAATCAAATTACTATTATATGTATATAGTAGTAATTCAATTTCTATTGCTATGTATACACCTATCTATATTGTATATGGTTTGTATTTATGTGTTTAAAATGAGTAAGCAAATATAAATATTATATTTTCAGTATAAAGTTTAGAAAAGAGGATCGGGATTAAATATTGCGCATGCATCTTGTCATTCCTTCAGGCGAGCTCTTCTAAATTACAGGATGAGTATTTACACAGGTGGCAAAACCATATTATCGAGTGATACTGGAATACGTAATATATTCAAACACTAGGAACCGGTAATGTGACAGGAAACAGGGCGACAATGGTTACATACTCTGCACGTCGTTCCAAATGCAGCTCCCTGACCCTCTGAAGTCCTATGATAGCAGTATACACCGGTAATGCTTCAGTTGCAACGCTAAGGTCATTTTAGTCATATTTTTACATTTCTAAAAGGAGAATTCTACATTTCTTCCTTCAGTGACCAAAATGACAAAACCTTTGAAGTTTAAAAGTCACAAATTTTAAGAAAAATTGCAAATTGAGGAGTGGTTTTTGCGTTGTAGGACTCCAACACTTGTATTATTTGATGCATACCACGCAAATACGACTGCTCATGTCGTATTCAGCAACTTCGAAGACCTGTAAACACAATCTAATGACTTGCGGCGCTTATGTAGAGAAAGCCTCTACAGTAATCCCACAAATGAGTGACGTATATACGAAACGTTAATGTTTTGAAGAAGCAGAGCAGCTTATAGCACGGGCTCGGGTGCCGGCAGCCCCCAAGTCTTATGCTTAAGTTAAGCCCTATATAAAATGTGGAACTAAAACTAAACTGAGGGACAAAACCGACGGGAATTGGATGCTTTTTTATTTTGGTCATGTTTTGGGTCCCTCTGTCAACATTGGTTTTACGTTACAGGTATTGCCAGAGATCGAAAAATGGAGAACACTATGTCAGACCACATTCTAATCGAGATGCTGTTGTATGTTTCAAAATTCAATTTTGCTTTAAAAGTTTGTTGATATTTCTGCACAGTTTCTGAACAAAAATTTATTGCTGATTTTAAGAGGCCTATCAAAATTTAAATATTCGACGTGTAGAGCTTCGCGCAGCCGGTAGGCTGTGACATTGTTTTTACTCTTTAACAAACACTATATAGTATGCGATATGGAACGCCGCCACTAATGTGTGAAAAATTTTCTATTTTATTCCTTAATAAGTGAAACAGCTTGCAGATGAATTCTAATGAGGCACCTTAATATGAACGAAAGAATATAGACATTTCCAATGGATGCATTTTATAGTACCTATGTACTCCATAATAATGAAACATAGTTAGGTGAGATGTTTTTATTAGGGGGTGTTGTTTATCTAACATAACAGTAATATGTACTATATCAGCTTAAGATTTGGTAATATTTGGTCAGAGCAACATCTTAGTTTCTAATAGTAGGAATGATGGTGTATCTGTTCCTAACCTCTTCGTTGACAAATAATAGATGTTACTTCAACGCGAAATTTAGATTGCGTGCGCTATATTGGGCAAATATCTTTTAGTATGAGAATTTTTTTAATTATTGCTTTTGTTATGGTAAAGTTTTGGGTACGTTCATGAAAATTCAGATTGAATTTATGTACTTAAAACTTTAAAAACAACAAATTACAAGCTTTCTGTTTGTCAGCAACTAAAGATTTAAACAGAAATAAAACACCTGCGGTCAGGGCACAACGGCTGCTTCAAAATGACTTTTTGAACTGAAAATAACAAAACTAAATTAACTGAAATGTTCTTTGCTTTATCGCTTTGAGGCATTGCTGTCTGCAGTTTTACATAAGTTTATCTTAAAATTCGCTCTTAGTGAATACAGTAAGACGCGTCTTATATCACACACAATGTTTTTCATATACACCTCAGTTTTCTGCACGAAAACGTTAACGGTTGAATCACTTGCTTTACTTTGGCACAAATTGGGATTCATAAAGCATTTTCCAGAAAATTCACAAATATTAAACTTTATTATCGTTAGGTGTGTATCACAGGTGGATGCGAAGGTTACTTTAGGTCAAAAACTGTTGCATTTTCACTGTTACTGCAAATTAGGCCTTTGGACTGATAGTTCTGTTCTTGAGGTTGTATTTTGCAATACATTAATGCAAATGTGAAAAATCAGCCCTATTTTAAAACAAATCTATTTTCATTTTATTACCGTTATTTATTGCTCAGGAAGTTTGTACGATGTCATTTAGATTGAAGCAAGGCAAGTACCGCTTATGACCGCAACATTATCTCACCAAAAATACGGGCTTTTCGGTTCTAGCTCTATTTTGATTAATACCCGTGTATATTTAGCTATGGTTGTTTGAAAACACGTCGTGCGATTTGGGTTATGAGAGTATAGTTGAACTACGCCCATTAAACACCATGTTTTGTTATTTCGCATAAAAACTGTTACAGATCGCTTTTTGGAAAATCAAAATATGCGACAAAAACTGTTGCAAACAAAATGCTGTGCGATTGAAATAAAGCCATTTTTTGTTTGGGAAAATCAAGAACAATTACGAATTTTTGGGAACAAAATTTTATGAAAGTTCAACTATAAAAATAAGATGGTTTAATTCGCAAACGCAATGAGTTAAACTATAGAAAAGATTTGTTTTACTATATTACCTTAGAAGTTACTTACGAATAAAAACGAAATTAATTCAAAATTTTATTCGGATTTGAGAGAACAGTTTTTCTGCACATTAGAAATCACTATAATTCATTTCGAACACAGGGTAGCGATTTCTGACATTTACATCTGGTTTTCTCAATATCTGGTTAACCATAAATATAGTCAAATTTCGTGTTTTTATATAATAAGGGTATTCTATTTATGTCGATACTATGAAACAGGCTAGCTTAGTCACATAGGTTAAAAAATTACCCTCTCATTAGTAATTCACGACACATCTATCATGTGAAGCCGTACGTATGCCGTTGAATTTTTCCTTTTTTTGCAGCGGACAAAACCAATTTTTGGGTCAAAAAATGTGGCACTGAAACGGTCAATTGCATTGGCTATGAATGACACCTATTTATGTGACCACAACTTATAAATCTGTAACACACAAATAACTTGAACAGCCTATTTTGCAAGATAACATATTGATCAAAATCATCCATGCGTAGTACCTTTGGGTCATTATGCAATGTATGACTGACACCCTGAAATAAAATCGCCAAGTAACCATTCGCAAAGCATAGTCTTGCAGCTTGCTTTGCGATTACATGTCGCGTTGTTTGGGATCTCAATTACTAATCCGTCGGCCTTATGCTCTGTGACCGATCTGACAGTGTCACTTCAAACTTATAGGTTATTGCTTGAAAAAGCCTGGAATATAAAATGTTAAAAACATTTGCAGCTTAATGTCATGCATGTCCAAGCATGGGTTCAGGAACTAGCCCCAAAGGCCTCGGACACCCTTTTGGCCGAGGCCGTGGTCTGCCCCTTGAGGGCACCTTGAGACTGCCTCCACCGAACGCCTATGCGGTATATACCAATATAATGTAGAAAAATTTTGATCTATCTTAATCTAAAAATAGTACGAAGAAATTATTAGGAATTAACCGTATCATTACTTTACGATAATTTCTCAAAAGATTTGTCAGGAAATCATTATACCCTCTTGATGCTATTTATTTTGTTCTTTGGTTATGTTTCAGATGGCTTGTTGGAAGATGGGAAGACTGTAGCGTCAGCTGTGGTGGTGGTGTGCAGTATCGTAAAGTATATTGTGCCGAGCAATCTAATAGTACACTAGGAAAAGCTGAAAATAGAAAAGTAAGATTGTGTTTGCATAACTTTGGACTTGGCAAATCCACAATTTCTGTTCGTATCTCAATGAAAAATATTTGCAAAAACGTGCAAGGTCATTTTTATTGTAGTTAATAATATTCCATATTAAAGCAGAAATTAAACAGTTTGATGTAGGCAGGTGATGCTATTCACTAGTCATCTATTGTTCAGAGTCTTCGCTGAGAATATATGACATGCTGTTTCAAGTTTATGGATTTTCCAGCAAGCACTGCATATATGTGTATCAGTGCATAGTTGTTTGGAAGATTCATAATTCAGTTTTCCCTTCGTATTTTAACGTTTTGTATACAAAAGGTGTTGGACATCCAGCGTCAATATATTGGCGAGCATCTAAAACGGTTTAGTAAAAAGAATATTCTTTCAAAATTGCGGCTTCTCGGAGAGAAGCTACGAACCCCTGGTTCGAGGATCCCGAGAAGACACTATATATTGTTATGTCTATCCAATGATTTGTTTGAGGTGGTTTTGGGCAATAGTTTTCCAAGATGTTATTTTAGGCGATTGATGTTATCTGATGTGGACTTAACTTGGGTCAAGAGGTCGAATTGTACTATGTCTGAGCGGATCCGGTCACCGAGTACTTAGCTAAGCCGAGAGGGTTCATTGACTGAAATTATTCATTGTATTTCTGTCATTTTCTCTTTTTTGCCATAGGGCGATTATGTACTAACCACTTCACTTTAGCGTGCTAAAAATGGCATCGATCGACGGATGTCAAGGCAATAATAGTGAGGAACCTTGACAGATATAAGATATCCTCACTCTGTCTGGAGTTATAGGCGAAAACCCGGTCAAATTTGGCCAAAACTTGCTGGACTTGAATTTTTGTAAGGTGCAGCTATATTTTTTAATTTAGGATTATTTTTGGCGTTAATGAATTAGTATATCTGCCAACATAAAATATATGTATTGAGGGCCAAAATAAAAAAATATTACCGTGTTAATTAAACTGTGGCTTTGTTCTCCTACTAAAGTCTGCTTATCATGCGTTGTTGTGTTTTTGGCCAAATTTTTGCTTTTTTCATTATTTTGATTTTTGATCTAGCATGTTTTTCCATGTAGGATGAAGTTCAAAATCCAATGCGAGACGCCAGATTAGTGTTTCGTATATGGGGCCGAAAAATAAATTATATCCATCTCTTGAAAACTGACAGACTAGTTTTGCTTTAAATATATCTTTTGATATTTTGATATTCTCATAAATGTTTCGAAGTCCTAATCAGCTTTTTCAGTTTTCAATATACGTTTTAGGTCAAAATTATGTATTTAGACCCGGTTTTGCACAGACGTGCTAGTTGGTGGGCTTTGAGCTACTTTGTAGCAATATCTCGCCTCTCTGGTGTCCAGCTCAGCTCCGATGGCTGTCTGGCACCCCCTTGGGAGAGCCCCAGGATACCTGAAAACCCCCAAATTACCACTTTTTGGTCAAATTAAAGTATTTAGACCGGCATTTTAGTCAAATATGTTAGTTTTCGGCCTTTGAGCTACTTTTTTGCATCTATCTGGCAGCCAGTTCGTAAAAGGCGGGGGTAGTAAAAGTTTTAAATTTATCATCGTCTGGCTTGGTAAAAGTGCGATTCAGGTCCGTTAAAAACCAAACTTATTCATGCGTAGTATATACCTCATATACCACAAAGAATAAACGAACATAATTTGTAGTATGAAAGTATTGTAATAGCGCAAGAAAATATATAAAAAGGTTAGTAAAAATTTCCTTAATGGGAATAATTAAAAAAGGAACCCCTGGAAATTATGTAACCATTGAAAACTATATTTTGTGTCATCGTTTAAATCAGCTTTAAAACATGTTTAGTTGTTTAATTTTGATGGGTTTGTTATATGCTGAGAAATGATTTCTAGTCATAACAATGCCCTTTGTTATATCACTCACAAAAATGTTGAAAACAAGTAGGACACCGAATCCCTTTAGAAAGCTGTTATTTCACCCACTGAATTATCGAACCCATGTGAAAAGGAATTTTTTAACCATATTGTCTCACGTCCATTTATAATCATTTCACTCACTAAAATATCGAAAACAAGCAAAAAAACTGAACTCATTACGGCAAACGTTAATTTTCATTCAGTCGCTAAAACAACGAAAACAAGTATTTGTTGCACCCCTTAGTAAGTGTGCCATTTTTGGCTAAGTACAGTTGCAAAATCAAGAGCATCTGGGAACTGTAAATGAAATTTTATATAAGAATGCTGATATAAGAATTAAAAAGGGTTTCACAAACCCCTAACATAGGTAACAAAACAATTCTTTGCACTGGAGTATGAAATTAAGATAGGGATCAATATGGGAGCGTCATTCAGCAAGAACTCGTGAAGGTAAACAAAATTCATTGTTCCACGTAAAATTCGTAATTCGATATTTCGTTTTAAGTGTGTATAGCATAGTTTACCTTTATGCCGCTTAAATCATAAATTTTTACGTTTATATTTCAATAAAAGAAGTTGTATTTCAAAGTTACGCGCTCAAAAACGTAACTTGGACAAACCCGAAGTTCAACACTTTCGTCATCTAATGTTCTATGCCAATGGATAAACGCAGAGTTACCAAAGGTGAACTAAAAGTTCTGGTTAAAAGTGTTGCACACGATAAAATTTTTACATGTACGACAAGGGCTGACGTTATTTTGTCAACATCAACTGGACTGAAGCGATCCGTAGCATCCCAGTTACAGCGATATAATAATTATATTTTATATTAATCCTACAAAGCCAATCGCTGCCATTAAAACACAAAACGGAAGGATTATCATGGCATACTGCTCTCAGTGTTTGTCTGAAGCTCTAAACCATTGGGTTTTGCGCTGGTGAACCCCTTTTAATAGTCTTATCAGCTTTTATAAATAAAATTCCATTTACAGTTCGCTGATACTCTTAATTTTGTAGCTGTAGTTACCCAAAAATAGCACTCACTTACTTGGGGGTGCAACAAACACTTGGTTTTGTCATTTAACCGACTGAATGAAAATTTAAGTTCGCCGTAAGGGTTCAGAGTTTTGCTTGTTCTCGTTATTTCATTGAGTGAAATAATATCAAAGGATGTGAGAGAATACGATAAAAATCTTTCCACAGGGATTTTAACATCTTCTGCTTGTTTTCGATATTTTAGTGAGTGATGTAACAAAACATTGTCATGACTGAAAAACATTTTAGCATTTTTCAGTTTATAATAAACCTATTAAAATTAAACAAAGAGACATGTTTTGAGGTTGATGTTTACGATGAGACCAAATACAGTTTTCAAAGATTACACAGGGTTCCTTTTCCAATTCCCGTTAAGGGAATTTTTCTGACTTGTAAATAATACCTCATAATAATATTATATATTTCAGTTTTAAAAATTTGTGTATTATTTCTGATAATGTACTATGGTATTTAAGAGCTGATAGTATCAAGCAACATCCGAATATTGAAATAATTATTTAATTGACTCTGTCTTCATGGCGTGAATGAAAAAAGTTCTTTCAAAATACCACTTGATCTTAAAATTTACGCATTACTGAATAAATTTCTTTAAGCGACGTCTCAACAGAAAGCGTAACTTAACAGTTCCGTTAAGCAAAGTATCAAAAATGTCAAAAGTTTCTTGGCTTTTGGAATCAATGTCTTTGTATCTTGTTATAACTTTTTAACGTTTCTTTGTTAGGTTAAGGACGAACTATGTTGGCAAGAGAAGAAACCAGACCACAAACAGGCGTGTAATAAACATGTTTGTCCGGTTTGGGAAGTCGGACAGTGGACTCAGGTATATTTATATCGTGGACGTTTGTTTCAAAATATGGTTGTAATCCAGGTTGTAAATGACCGTACAGTTCCCTAGCTGCCTAGAATCAGAACCCAAATAGTTATATCGTTGATGTCTGGTTTTAAGTATGATTAACTGAATGTAATCTGGTTTGTAAATGAACGTACAGCTTCCTAGCTGCCTAGTGTCAGACCACAGGTATATTTATATCGTGGACAGTCTGCTTCAAGAAATGATTAAATAAATGTAATCTGCATCGTAAAAATGAACGTACAGTCCTCTAGCTGTCAAAAATTGTGCATATTTGTCTTGTTTACCGTCTGGTTCAAAATGTGATTAACTGAATGTAATCTGGGATGTAAATGAACGTACAGTACCCTAGCTGCCTGAGTCAGAAACCAGGTATACTTATATAGTGGACAGTCTGTTTCAAAATATGATTAACTGAATATAATCTAGGATGTAAATGAACGTACAGTACCCTAGCTGCCTGAGTCAGAACCCAGGTATACTTATATAGTGGACAGCCTGTTTCAAAATATGATTAACTGAATGTAATCTGGGATGTAAATGAACGTACAGTAGCCCAGCTGCCTGAGTCAGAACTCAGGTATACTTATATAGTGGACAGTCTGTTTCAAAATATGATTAACTGAATGTAATCTAGGATGTAAATGAACGTACAGTACCCTAGCTGCCTGAGTCAAAGCCCAGGTATATTTATACGTGAACAGTCTGTTTCAGAATATGATTAACTGAATGTAATCTGGGTTATAAATGAACATATAGTCCCCTAGCTGTCTTGAGTCAGAGCCCAGGTATATTTTTATCGTGATCAGTTTGTTTCAAAATACGATTAATTGAATGTAATCTTGGCTGTAAATGAACGTACAGTTCCTTAGCTGCCTAGAGTCAGAACGCGGGCATATATGTAGTGGACACTCTGTTTCAAAATATGATTAACTGAATGTAATCTGGGTTGTAAATGACTATACAGTCACCTAGCTGCCTAGAGTCAGAACGCGGGTATATATAGTGGACAGTCTGTTTCAAAATATGATTAACTGAATGTAATATGAGTTGTAAATGAACGCACAGTTCCCAGCTACCTAGGGTAGATACGTTTTCCCTGTAATTGCTATTATTATAGTATACCTTATCTGCTTATTAGTGTTGGGCAACCGACGACTCGTTGATCGACGTTTTTTCTGACCAGAAGACGTCAAATTTAACCAGAAATAT
>JASANE010016463.1:0-25300 GCA_030248225.1 Trileptium ribeirensis | reverse complement strand
AAATAAATAAAATAAAAAAATAAAAAAAATTGAAACATCGTTCGAAATACGTACACATACACATATACCTGCGCACACATGGGCATATACACGCATTTTTAGATACACATGTACACATGTATATACACACAAGCATACACATGTGTAATTATCCACTGAGATGTTGGTATGTAAAAATACTCGTTAAATTATATATAAGTATTGCTTATATTCTCATACACTATACATCGAGCTCTGCTAAGATAAACAATAACAATCGGCTAACGCCCGCCAATATAAATTCTAAAAGTAAACTAGGAAGTAGATCAATCCACGGGCGGACAGCGAACCAAGCCGGGTAAATAACATTAAAAGTATAACATCTAACACGACACGGCAAAGTACGGTCACCGTCAGTGTTCAAGTAGACACCATGCTATTATCGAGCGGATACACCTGTTACAGGTACATTTGAATGAATCAAACCATCATTTTTCAACTACCTCTAATTTACAGAGTGGTACCGGAATAAGGGTGCTAATAGTTTCGATATATCAATGCACAAATATAAATTATAAGAATTTCGAAAGGGGGTGATTTTTTTATATATCGACGTATATGCATGCCAAAAGTTCGCGTTATGTTTGTTGTTTTTATGTAACCAAAGGGGCGCAAAGCTAAACTGAGAATTTTTAATCATAAAGGCCGGAGTAATATTACAGCTTAGAAGATTTTAGTCGCCCCAAAATACAATAGATGCTAAATTCACTTATCTTTTTTCCTTCATAAAAGAAAGAGTCTAAGTGGACAGCGCTTATATGGTTACACAGATCATGCAACAATAATGAATCCTTAGTAAGTTCCGTTCTAGAATTTTGGATCGTTTTTGACTAAAATCAAAGAACAACGAGAAATCATGGTCGCCAAAATATTTCTCTTATAATAACATGTTACCTGTCATGGTAGAATTAAAATAATGACATCGCTTCCTAAAAAGGTGTGATCGCTAAAGGTTTTCATTCATTTTTTTAATGGCTTATGAATCAACTGATGCACGCATTTTAATGTAAATTATGTACATATATTTTTAAAAGAATTGTGTATTTGTCTACACGTTTCAATATCTCCAACAATTTAACTGGATGAGAATGTGAATAAGGAGTAAGGTAACAATCATCTGTACGTTCGGTCATGAACAGTGTGGTGTTACAAATTAAAACACAAGCAACCCAAGTTGTCTCAAAAATTGGTTTTCATGAAATTTGCTTGCCACATTGCGCCTACGGTACCACGCAAAAGCACAGATATGAGCGTTTTACCATATTTAAAAAATTTTCATTTCACTGTGGAATGCATAGTCGGTGTATTTATTCGCTTCTAAATATTGTAGACCGTACACAAGAATGAGAAGATAACGTTGTAGCCACTACAGTTAATACTACGTCATAATATAAAACACCTACTAACCTAGTAGCGCACCAAGTCAACTGCGATCGAAATTGTTGCGAGTATGTCACGTACAAGCACACAAATGACGCAAAGAATATAGTTATAAGAGCCAATTTGATCAACAACGTCAAAAAAGGCTACAATCCGCAAAAATGACCGTAACAACGTCAAATATCAATTGATAAAGTTGCAAATTATAGCAAAAATTGGCAAGATATTTCCGAGCTTGGCGTTGTCATTGCTAAAGTAGAACAGTCTAGGCTTTCCTAAAATAAACAAATGCTAATTAACTAAATACTTTTAAGCCAACGACGGACACTAATTATTTTGCTTGTGCAAAAGTTAAGCCACAGTATCCTAACAGTATTATAGTAGCAGTATCAAAACATGGCCAGATATAGTATCGTCTTTCAAGAGAAAGGCAGTGGTTAAACTGTATGTATTTAAATGTTTTCATATTTATAATTCGTTAGGAGATCACAGCTTGCTTGTGCCCCCTAAATTATCCCGATAATTGTAAGTTAACAATGGAACTGCTATAAGTGGATGCGAATATCGTTAAAGTGACTGTGAGATTCTTAATTTATTCACTAGAGAATTACTCTAGCAAAATAGCAATGGAGGTATAATTATGATCTATGTAAATGTTTAGTTTTCTTGGAGTTATAATTACCAGCTACTACTTCTGTATTATTAAATGAGGATTAATCGTGTTTTGGGGTTTTTTTTTTTTGTGTTATTTTTATTTCTAGTTTTTTTTTTTTGTTGAATGTGTAGTTTGAGCAGGCCACCGCGCCGTTTTAACTAAAAATAGATTATGTCCATTCCACTGTCGGCTCATGTGATTATAAAAGTGTGCTAACACAACACGTGTCCCATTTTAGCCAAGTTACTACACTGCATACCATGTTTTACAGGCAATAACTCTAAATCCAAACGTTTGCACTGAAAAAGGTGAATGGATCGACCGTTATCGTAAGACAATAAAAGAACCGATAATCAAACTGAGTGTGCTGTTAAACTTGCGTAAACCCATTCAAAATATAGGGCAACGTCTATACTGCTCAGGAGTTATACGTTTTAACAAAATTTGTTGTATATAGCTATAAAATGTTGAGGGTATTATTAATTTCTTTAATAAAACCGAATTTACAAAGAACGACATAGAAAATATGGCTAAATTCTTATTATTTGATTAATCATTGGTATAAATGTCGAGTATCGTGATTACGTATAGCTGATGGTATCGTATAGCTGATTACAAAGCAAAATCTACACAGGTTTCACTGGTGCAGCCGAAAAGAATACAACGTTTTAATTATACTTATTGACATCTGTAAGTACCCACTGTCATCCTATCCTATGCGGGGTAGAATGGTCGTGTTAGACCCTCACCCAGCATTTTACACGAAAAATACATCGGAAATCTTTAATCTCTAGGAAACATTTTTCCTATCCGTCGTTATTTTTCAAACGTGGGTTAGACCATTTCCCCCCAAAAAATAATCATTGTGCTTACCTGCTGAAGTAACAATAAATAATGGTCGTAGCCGGATGAACCAACCGATATAAAATATGAATTAGCTGTTGTGTCCGGCCAGCGCTTTAGCTTTAACAGCCAGCCAAAAATAATGAAATAACGATTTTTGATATTAACGTAGCGTGTTGTACTATAACCCAGCTCTACAACTAATGTATAAGCGAACGTAAGTCAAGAGAGCTTAAACTTAACGGAGGTTCCTTTAAACTAAGAATTATCAGTTGCCAAGAAGCTAAAAATAATAAATTCTATTAAACCTTAAAGTATTTACTTGACGCGTAATGCGATTCCTTCAATTGCACAAGTTTGTTTAGACAAAAATAACTAACGGCGCCAATCAGGGCTAACTCCTAAACTATAAGGTTATTGGTTCTAAGATTGTGGTCTCAAAAATTATACCGGGTAAAATCCTAACATTTATACAGCCGAAAAACCAAGTCAAAAAGAACCATCAAATATTATACCAAGCCCACGTCAACGTAAAAAGCATTTGGATTAATTCCAAATATAGGAGATATTCGAATTTAAATCACATTGATTGATTTGTTTTGTTACCAAATTTAATATACTCCGTTTGAAAAAAATGGTGGCTTTTTACAAGAGGATAAACGCCATTTGATAAAAAGAGAAAAAAATTTGAAAAGCAAAAAAATAAAATTAAAGTACTTTACAACAAACGCAGCTTTACGAGTAATAAAGATTTCAGAATTTCATTTCTTCCATAATCTTTACGTGGCTACAAGATCGACGTAATATATTTCATTAGGTTATAGTGTCAAATAGTAAATCTCTGATGTATTTTGAGACCAACTAAAGCAATGTATAACTTGAAGCGCTAAAAAAATCCATCACGTCTTGTTCCCCCGTATGTGCATTGCAGTACGCTCACTACGTTGGGAGTGCTGAAAGAACCGACCAACAGCTTCGACACAGCCAGTGGTTAGGGTACGCGAGCCACAACCAAAATATCCAGGTTCGGTTCATCTAACCGGCAAAATTTTGTTCATCGTTATGCGAAATACTCAGTAGCAAATGCATCAAATGTAAAAAAACAGAAAAAATCTCACTAGTAGGGAAGCAAGTCACTTGCCAAGAAATATATGCTACAGCTACAAAACGAAAAATGGTAGTTATAACATTGGAACCGTTCCCAGCTAATGTCAAATTCCTTGCACAACAGTCAACTCCAAAGATTCCCTCGCATTTATATAGTAGCATAGTGTAATCAACCAAAAGCATTCCACTAATTGGTAAGACAAATTTTAGGCAATAAAACCGGATGAATATTTATCAAAAAAAAATTCTAAAATTGTCTTTTGCACCAACGTTAAAGCATATCTACCCCTTATTCTGTGGTCACCAAGTTTAAATTAGTCAAATTTTTGCGTATGTAAAAATGCATCTAAGCGATTGCTAAAAATTTTGAGCTTCTATAGCACTGTTTGTAATGCCAAAGTGTCAAGATTCTCGAAAATACATTTAGTGATATGTACTTCCTAAGCCGACAGATTCTGGGCACCCGTGACGTAGTAAAGCATATACAAGAAAAAAAAATTTTTTATATTTTTTTAAATGTCGGGATGGAAATGCATATTCATCACAGCCTTGCAAGTAGCTAAACATTCAGAAGCAAGTCCAATGCTAAATAATTCTCGAACATTTCTGGTCAAATAGATTCATGCAGATAACGGCGATGCACTTATAATATTTCTAAAGCCAATTCTTTCAGTTACTATATATACCCTGTGATGCTACCGAAGCTTTTAGAAGAAAAATACTAAGGTTGTAGACTGTGTAAAATGAGTTCTAAGTACAGGACGTTTTATTATAGTTCGATTAGCTTACTCCGGCCAAAAGCAAAATTATTGTTACGAAATCGATACTGAATAAAACTCCTAGACAGATACAGCCGATGCTACACCGGTAGCTCTGTTTTGTGCCATCACTAAACGATAACCGGCGTCTCACTCATGTCACAAAATAATCTTTTTGACTTCCAGCTATTTTATCCAATTTTCATTAACTGTCCCTTTTTACATTTATACGCATGTATGTTCGTTCGAATATAAATACATTATTGTTTATTCCATCTCAATCATAGTAGCCGTCTTCTTGGTGTAAAAAAACAACTACAACTCAACAACTTTGGAATTGAGCGTTCTTATATATTCTTTATGATTCACATTTGTGTGCCACTTCAGCTTATAAACATTCATGGGTGAGTTGGAAATATAAAAAATCAACAATTTAAATTTTTTAAGTCAGAATCTAAATTAATATCTTGTGGACAAGTTAAATTATAATACTACGATACGGCACAATATGGTTGAACTATATTTCCTAAAAATTATATCCAACACAGCATTAATTGGAAACAAATGCCTTTCTACTCTCTAATCTAGTTGGTCTAAACGGAAATATAGAAACAACATCTCAAATTGTAGACAAAAGTTCACGATCTCCACAATTCACAATTAGAGCTCCATTTGGACAAGTCCATTTGCCATATAGATTTTGACCTTTCAAGCCTTTAATAAGGAAATATATATATTTGTAATTTTGAACTTTACGCCAGCATGATCGAAGCTGCAGGCGCTAGTCCCACACGCCAACAACCGCAACATTTAGGAGCCGCTGCTCAGTCAGCCAATTAACCCCACAAATCGAACGACCAATAACGCATGTTGAATCATACGCCAAATGTAGGATCGGGGAAATAGCCCTTCGCGCAGTTTCTCCTGCGACAAATGTGTGCATTTGGGAACGAAAGGGTCAAATAAAATTTACGAAAATAATGATATAGCTAGTCTTCAGCCACTGTTTCATGGAAACGAGTAAAATTTAATTGTAGTGACTCAACTGAATGTTGATAGTTTTCGCAATACATATGTTAAATAATTCTTACAAGCCAGCACAAATATTAATGTAGGCATCTACAAGGGCGCGGCCATACAACTGTTTTAGTTTTGAACGTTCCCAAGTTTTACTGTGATCTCGGTTGACTTCATGACAAGTACACCGATGTAAGCCATGATTTCATTGAGCGCTCGGCCAATATGTGACACATTTACTTAGCTCTCACTATTGTATTCGTTTTTTTGCAAATAAGAGTTTTCGAAGTCCGTTTCCTTCCAAATTTTGTATAGATTTCTTTGTTGATTTCTTTGTTAAAGACACTAAGGGCTTAGCGAAGCAACAATATCAATTTTATCTCATCGCTTTTTCCACAGCGTATGTCTCATTGACCAAGCACCTATATAGTAGATACATCGTCGAGAACACGTCAGTCCAAAAAATGAAGCTGTAAAAATCAATAACGGCCGCTTTTATATAGCTTCTTTATGACATTCTAGACTGCAGTGAACTTAACCTTTTCAAGCCCGAAGAAATAATATGTGTGCCTGCAGTGTTTGACAAACTCACTTTGGGGTCAGATATTCAATTCTAGTTGTGCGAATGATAACGCCTCACGCACACCGTTGAATGCTTTAGGAGCTGCTGTTGGGCACCTTAAGCAATACCGCAAAGCGAATACCGACGCATGTGCAGACACATATAGGACAAACTCAGTTAGCTAAACAGTTCACATTGTGCGCTCTTTTCATTTGAGGTGAGTCGGCGGTAAAGCGATAATGATTTTAAGATATTTTGTGTCAGAGTTTAGCAGAATACATTGCATAAAAAAACTTGTCAACAAATAGGAAGCCAATATTATACCTAAAATTTAAATCCAAACCTAGCTCACAAATATGCTTATTTCGCTAGAAAAAAAGTTTGACGAAACACGAATAACCAGTGGTATCCTTTTCATACCAATATTTATACGGAATTCAAATCGCTTCCTAAACACATCACTGTTACCCGTGAGACAGATTACACTTATAAAAATTTATAAGTCGGCAAAAATCTGAAAACATTGTTTAACTGCTTTTTCGATTATTACCTTTCGTAAAAGTGTTGTCTATTTATAGTTTTCTTGCCAAAACAGATAGCATGGCTTCAAAAACCGGAAATGTTCGGTATTCCTCTGAAAGAATAGTTGTCCTAATTTTGATCTAGATTCTGGCTTTTTCCCAAAATGCTCCTGCGAATAAATTAATGTCAACGATGTCTATGAGGCCAAAAAATTATTAAATAATCTATTTTTAAGGTATATTTGTTGTTTTTTTAAATACCGCATGTCTGAAGATTTCAGCGCTGAATGTTCATGGGTAAGTAAAACTAATGCCAAGCCAACGATGCAACTGTGTATACCGAGCCCCCTGTGGGGTCAATTCCAACATTGGGAATGTTTACATGAGTATGTTTGGGACCCTATTGCCACGACCAACTCCTTGCTACAGCTACCAACTTTTTGTAACCTAAAAACTTGTGGTAACCCAACTAATTACTGTGTGCGGCGATTCGATATATATTCCAAATTGGATGGGCAAAATCGCTGCTGTGACTAATACATATTGTAATTTTGGTCAGAAAGCTGTAACCTATTGAGTATTCAATCGCGTATTTTTTTAAAAACAACATTATCTACCACTTTTTCTATGTTAATTAATCCGATGTTAATACGATACCAAGATATGTGATTAAAAGTTCGATTTACTATCGCTTCCAGTTACCTAGTTATGGCTTCGCTTAAGTTGCGAGATTTAATTAAGCTGAATATCCGTTCTTACGTGGAATATTACATTTGATAAATGCGGCTGAGCATAAAACTTGCCATAAATAGACAAAAAAGTTTTACCAAGTATATACATATTAAATTCGTATACTCTTGTAACCTGGCTGCATAGCGTCACTGTTCTTGTAAGGAAGGGTATGTCAGACGAGTGCCATGGCGACTCCGTTAAGCTACAATAGGAACGTTTTGCGACGTATGTTCGAGGAAACAAGTTTACGCCAGAGAGCGGTTGCAAAAAGGCATGTATGTTCGAAGTTGAAGAAACTCTGTAACCTAAATGATCGATAATTTGGGATACATAAAGACAATGACCAAGTCCATCCCGTACTCTTCAAATTCGAAGAAAATTTATACCGACACTGCCTACTAACGATCTTAATAAAAGATATAGTTCCTCTTTTAGAACTTTTTACCGGTTTTACTCATTCGCCACGTTTTATCCATCCAGTATGTAAAACTGATAACTGCGGGCAATAGATTCATAATAGTAAGATTCAACTTATCCAGTTTACTAAATGCCACCCTATTGAAAAATATGGCTCATGTGAGAGTAAAATTTTGGCATTACTAGAACCGTTTAGATTAAACCGTCGTCCTAAGTATATACTTTTTTGATAATTTATTGACAGGCAAAAGCTGTAATTTATGTTCGGCTTTTTCTATGATGGACCTACTGCCCGTTATGAACACAACTATACGGAACGAAAAACTAAAAATACACAAAGCATGTACGCTTTCGCCCTTGGCACATAAAATCATACATTAGAGCATATAACTGCTATTTCATAAGAATGTTGTTAGCCGAAGTTGAGCTATAACTGACATTTCGGTGCGGAACAGAAATAATTTTGAAATAACAAAGCCAGGCCGCCAACTCTCGGGTTATTAATATCTACGAGCGGATGTTGCTGTTTAATGCAATTACGCTGAAATTTAAGAAAAAATGCTTGGTGATGCATCGAAATACACTAATAAATTCGACAACCAAGCCGCTCGTCACAATAAAGATCTCGTGATCTGCGAATAATATATAAAAAATGCCGAAATTCACAACGATGGAACTAAAGCAATAAAACTATCAAAAACATTACTTTGAAAAGACTGAAAAAATGTTTTGGAGGGTACGCGAGAAAAACAACATCAATTTTTGTGAGAAGGACATAAAGGTTGGACCGACTGCTTCACGCAATATTATATAGAACATGAATACTTGCTGTATTACAACCTGAATGCCAAAGAAGCGGAACGAAAGTTAACCAAGGTTAATAAAACATACCAAGCGCAAAAAAAGGAATCCCTCTGCTGCGGCACAAACTATAGCCAGTAAAATTCCAGAGAACGTACCGCGTCCTACAAACGTGCCAAAAATGATCGCTTTTCAGTATTGCAAATAAATTTCCAGCTAACGCTTACATTTTGTACCAGTTTCGCTGCATCTTTAGTATACTTTTACTTTCAAAATTACTCTACAGGTAACATGCTTAATTCAAAATAATACTAAAATGTCCAAAAAGAACCTCACTCAAAATAGAAAATTTGTCGTTGCTGTATCTTCGCGAATAAGTTGATTCGAGTTAGACTACACAAGATTCCCAGCAGATCTTTGCAAGTACAATCCTTCACCACAATGAGCTTCAAGAACTAGCAAGAAAGTATTACTTTTTACGTGTTACTAATACACACTCATGCCTGCCCCCTTAGTTGGGACTGTTTTTTGCCAGCACGCGCTGTTATATTTAGAACAACTAGGCCATACCATCGGTCGGCGATAAATTAAAAAAAATTACATAAAGACAACCCTTTGGCAGTCGACGCTACCACCCTTACCAGTAAGTATTTGGCAAAATTCAAAAATGTGTGCAAAAATGAAAGAACAAAACACGTTTCCAAAATATGCAATTACAACATGCTTGTGTTTTCAAGTGGGCGCACATTCTAGTTCACTGTATAGACAGCATTAAATTGAAACAAAACAATTTGACATTTTAACAAGTATCCTTCAACTCCTGCGGTACCGTTCCAGTGTTCCGACACTAATGGCGTAACAGGTGCAAGATTTCTCGGCACTGGGTGAAGCAATAGATTCCCAACGCTGTAACGATCGATCACGGATGGTTTGATGCATGTGTCTAAAAATAATCAGTGAAACAAGTATAAAATTGCGGATTAGTCAAATTGTCGCACAAAAAAACAAACCACATGTGCCCATGTCACACCACTTCAGCATTTCAAGGTGAAGCTCCCGCGAGCCAAGTAGAATACAATGTGTGGGCAAAACGATAATTTAGGAACCTTGTGGAACTTAGATCATTTTCTCGCCTGCCCCACAAGAAAATAGCCAAACTTAACTAAACAAAATTCAACAAAAAAAACAAAATTCCTTTGATGGCAGAACTTAGCGTTTCCTATTATGATATGCTACAAGAGCCGCCTCAACTAGGAACATGTAGTATCATTCATAAACCTTAAAGCTAAATGTGCTTATATAACATATCTGGTATATTATTGGAATCAATCATACGCAAGTTAACACAAATCGAGCACAGGGCGTCAGCATGTGACGTGACAATATGAAATCGTTTAACATAGACGAAAACTCGTTTTATAGGACTACAAATTATTACTGATATACTTAGCACATTGCAGTCTGTCGCCGAAAACTATATAAAATATTGGGCTAAAGACTGTAATAGACTGGCAGTTGGGCGACATTACATTTTGTTTCACATTTTTTATCACAAATACCGTTTGGTTTTTAGTTGTGCGCATTGACGCCCAGTGGGGGTTGTGGTTTTTGTGGGTTTTTTGGTGTTGTGTTTTTTGTTTGGTGTGGATTGTGTGTTTTGTTGGTTGTTTTTTTTTTTTTTTTTACTTTCAATAGCTTCGATGAACAGATCTAGAGGCAGGCGCAGTTAGGCATAACTCTGAATTCTTAAAAAAAATTGGCACAGGTATCAGTTTAGAAAAGTTGCGCGCACGTGATCATTCCTGCGCTAACCATCAATGCGGAACTTCAGTTTTTTTGTTTTGAGTCAAAAGGAAACAGCTTCCAGGTATAACGCAAAAAGGAAAACCTTCAGAAAATATTTTCTCGCGCATAGCATCGGTATAGTTTTGGTACGCATTTGAAGGAAATCATGTCATCAGCTTCTAATGCACAATCTCACAAAAGATTAGGTGGTCCTAACCACATGAACAGCCAGTTATGTTGTCACAACCATTAGGGACTATATTGCCATGTTGCGGTGTGTTAGAGTTCCGTCGTTACTATAATCGCAGGGTCTAAGAATTTTTTTATCGGCTGAGTTAGATGGCAAAATAAACCACTGTACAAAACTAGTTGTAATTTAACCCTATGAAACCCAGAATCACAGCACGGCTAATCTATAACAATCCGAATGCAATTCGTTTAATCGGCTCCGCTACTGCCATGTAGATTTTATGACATTTGATCTGGTTTTCACGTTAATAGAAGTAAATATGCGCAATATTTGTCGCTACGATCTCTGCTCCATTAAGCCCTACAAATTGTAACTGGATATCGTATGACGTTCACGATTTGCTTTACCGAATAGTACGGAAATTCTTGATAAATATTTGGGATTTTTTTAAGGCTAGTCCTTGCATGTCAGTTATTTCAAAATAAGTTTAGAATCTGCTTACGTGTAAAAAACATTTTTGGAATAAACTTTTAAGCGGAATACGCTCTACATTCCGAAGGATCCAGTTAAATATAGATACTTTTTACATAGGGTAAAGCAATCGCATAAGTATAAGTGCATATGATTCGCTTCAGTTTATTAGCTACCCTAAATTAGTTGGGATATCCCTGACTAATGTAGTTCCAAAATTATGGTACAGTTTGACACAAATCGAGAGCAAGGCCTCAGCTAGTCGGCTGTGGCAATAAAGCAATGATGTGTCTAATTAGACTAAAGCACGTCGATAAAAATTTAACAGAGGTAAATCGTATTCCTTTGAAATAGCGTCGCAACATAAAAATCTGCATTAGGCACTGTATTTTTTTTCAAGTGATTGCTAGATGCTAAGTTGGTGCCTCGGACCGATATAAGCAATAGAAAGTCCTCTTAATCGTTGGCAGCTAAGTGATTTAGTTATGAATTTATTTTTTTCACAGGAAAATAGCTGTTATGAACGCTACATATATTAAAAGTATCCTTGACGTGGCCTATGCTTTCAACCTGGCTAAATGCTACTAAAATACACTAATACGCCGTGCATCCGGGTAAACATCCGAGCTTTGTATAAAACTACTAAATTATCATATCGGCTAACGATGTCTTCAAACAAAATGTCTAGGTTTAAAATTTTGCAATCGGATATATTTGAAATAAGAGTGTGAACACGCTCTATATGCTGATGCAGTCATTGAAACTTTTCAACCCTACTAAATTAGGCTTTTTGTGCACGCTGATACAAAAAACTCTTGCTATCGACCCATGTACAGTCTAACACCAATCGATAACAAGGCCTCAGTTGATCAACCGTGGCAATAAAGTAACGTTACATTTAATTGGACGAACTTATCAAAAAAAAATTTCATCATGTTTGACTTAGTCTTATGTAGAAAATTGTACGATAACATAAGAGCGATTTTAGACAATCCAGACGATTCTATAACACCGTATTTTTGGTAGCGACTAGATGATATTTTGGTACCCTTAGATTAACAAAGATAACATTTTTTAAGGAACTTAACCATAAAAATTTCAAACAAATACATTGCTAGTGAGGCGTACAATAGCTGTGCTTAACGAAACATGCGAAGCTGCAAGTATAAATGGACGAATGCATTAGATTGACCTACAATATAAGAACCAAAAGATTGGGCACCTAACTATCGTCATAGAACTTTTAATTATGTAACTTCTGATACGTGACAGTGCTACTGATAAAACAATTCAAACTAATAACCACAGCAGTGTCAGATAATCAGTGGAGCTATTTTTCCACGTCAAACTGTTTAAAGTTTCATTACTTCCTGAAATATATCTTTAAAGTAATTACTATTTTTGACACTATTGTTGAGAATCATTCAACTGAATTATTAAAACAGTGCAGCCTTATACAAGTTCTCATGCTTGGAACGCGTAATTTAGCTTTGTTTAGAACGTATATGCCGCTACAGCGTAAAACAAAGTCAGGGAGCTTAAACGGTGGCCCCTGTTAAATATTGAGAGCTGCGATTTTTTTTTCTAACAATATGGAAAGATTATGGTTGTGGTGGTTTTATAGTCACATAGATTCACACTGCCATGGATTTCATAATCTAACGCGACTCTTGTATTATCCTCGTTACCGTATATGTTTTACTACTTTTGGTTACTATAGCTAACCTATTTCAGTAGGCACATGAGTTTTACAGTGACACCACGTTAGCACACATACAAAGTTTGGTAAACAGTAAAAAACAGTAGACACCAAAATGTGACTGTTTTACATGCTCGGAATGAAACATACAATACTGAGGCTGTTGTTTCAATAAGTATTTTCTTAAGTGCAGTTGAACGTGGTTATGGTTTATACATTTATACGAAGTAGATAACTCGGATT
Source organism: Trileptium ribeirensis (assembly GCA_030248225.1). NCBI lineage: Eukaryota > Metazoa > Nematoda > Enoplea > Enoplida > Thoracostomopsidae > Trileptium > Trileptium ribeirensis. The sequence goes on along the minus strand of JASANE010016463.1, from coordinate 12,080 downwards.
CAGACCATTTAATCCTAACAGATATGAACCTGTAACTTAACAAACCTAGTGTATCTGCCTGACGTCCCAGCCTGACGAACCAGGCCATTCGTCAGCTTTGTAAGTAATCGACATGAGCGGCACGGGATTACGTGATGCGCAAGTAATTGACATTAGTGGCACGGGTTTACGGCTCCCATAAGTAAGTGACATCAACGGTACGGGCCTACGTGATGCACACGTAATTGACATTAACGGTACTGGTTTACGAATGCGATCCCTGACCCGCATCAGGATTTTTCCCATTTGATTTTGGCCTGTCCAACGTGACGGGAACCGAACTCGAGGGTCGTTTTTTGTTAAGCCGATACCCCAAAACAAATCGCTAGGATTTGCCTCAGCAAGAATTTTGGGGTGGCTTTTGCAGAGAATTTCTTTCAGATGCTGGTTTTGCTCGAATTTATTGGCCACAGCCGTCTCCATAACTGTGACCCGTCGTTCCGCCCAGAGGCGAACTGATTGTGCGCCTTCGGTCGTTCGTTCAAGTCTCCTTTCGGTGTTTTTCAATAGTTGTTTCATAACAACGGGCTTATCTTTTTTCAATATAGTTTTTGCAATGTTTTTGAAACCATAATGCTCGGCCTTTTTACACATGTAATACTGTTCTGTGCAATTGTATCGTACACCGTCGACGGTGAACGAGACGGGGTAGTGGTTAGAGAAAACGCTGTTTTTAGTGAAGAAGGGGACCACGTCGGTTCGGTGGTCGATCATCATTGAAAATAAGATGAAAACGCTCACCGCGATCGTCTCCAGCTCTTCCGCAATGGCGCTAGAAAATAATAAAGTAAACAAAATAATACGATAAGATAAAAGAACGTTGCAACCACCGAAAACAACGCAATTCCTGAGCTACAGGTGTAAGGCAACAATGTGATCAGTGTCTCCGGAGCTATAGTGCGGGGACAAAAGAAGTACAGAAAAAATGAACGGCCGTTTGCAACCAGCCCGAACAGTTCACAAAAAAACGACTCGCTCGCTACATGTGAACGTCGATCCGCTGATCGGTGGGCTCCGTGAGCGGTTGTGCCTCGCATACGCGCATGTGGATGAACCACTTAACACCACTATCGATCCTACCAACCCAGGCGCCATTAGTGCAGCATTCGCGGATAGATTCCCGTATCAACGGGTGTTGCAGAAAATGAAGGGCGTTACCCACAAAGATGTTAAGCTTTCGAGCCCGGGTGGTGGTGACGTTCAGACGGCGATAGTCGCTCAAAAACCCGAGGTCTTGGGGTTGACCACGGACATCTACTAAAGGATTTGATCGAACCAGTGATATTATCATATAAGAGCGTTCGTCGCCCTGCCAACTATTGGCACACCCAACTTTAATTTGTGGGTAATAAGATGACAGGATGCCCTTTATTATGTCTGCCTGAGCTGCATAAGTGGCATCTATGCCGATGGAAGCCTGGTCGACGCTGTAGTCACAAACGAGAATGTCGGCGATACGAAATACACCCGTGATTTCTGCGACATTATATAGACTGCTACCATGTGGGCATTGAAAACCTTCAATATGCATGAAGCCAATGGACCCGCAGGGCACTACGGCAGTTTCAGCGGGGTCGACTTCGTATAGTGACTCTGGAGCTGCGGCTAAAAGCGGCGTATCCGCATACACAACGCGGTTAGGTGGTAATAAAAGTTGGGCGCGTGAACGATAATTATGCCGCAGTTGCACGACGCTACAGAAAGGTTTCTCTTGGGCCAAATTTAACAGAAATTGCATACCCGACTCCTCGGCAGCTACTCTCCTAAGGAGGACGTTGGTGACATAGGCAGGCAACTGCTTCACATCGCCCATTAGGATTATTTGCCCATTAGCTGCTAGCAGTACGATTGCGGAGAGCTTGGGGAGATCAACAGAACCCGCTTCCTCCACGATTATAAGGTCGAACTTGCTTCCACCAAAGTTAGGGTGGTCAGGGTCGCGATGGTAAGCGTCAAGGTTGTTAACTAGGTCCATTATTGCCATGTCAAGGGTGCAAGCGACCATTTTGTAATGCAAGAGGTCGGCGCTGGATATTATTTGCCCTTCAGCCGGCATACTATTTGGATCAGCGCGCGCGGAGCAGTGAGGAAATAGCTTAGGCTCTAACACTGTGACATCATAGTGGCGCGCTAGATACCGGAGGAGGACAATGGTTGGGACCTCGTTCCCATATATTTTTTCGAAAGCCTCGCGTGCTCGGAGAGCGAAGATGTTAGTTGCAGCATTAGTGCTGGCCACCACGAGAACTTTCTTATTGGGATCTGCTGTTAAATACGTAGCGGAAAGTTCTGCCATGCACAATGTCTTACCCGACCCAGGTGGCGCCTTGCATAAGATAACCTTCTTACCGCATAGTAACGCTTCAGTTACTAGTTTCTGGTCCGGATTAAACCAGTCTAGGTGGTTTCGTACAAAAGCAGACTGGTCTTCGTTTAGCGGAGGAGCTAGTGGTGGAGAAATGCTACAAAATAACATTTCAAAAACGGTCCGCCACCCTGTGCGATAGAACTGAAGGAACTGTCGTCTACGAGACGCTGGTCCCTCAGGTTCGTCTGGCGGTACCACTCTAGCCTCGACCGCGTCCATCTGCTCGGCTGGGTCTGCTGGGTCCGGTTGGCCATTGCCTAGATCCATTGCCTCAAGGCCCTGTTGCAGGTGGACAGATGCGTCATCGACTGCAGGAGCAGGGTCTTCAGGAACGTGGTCCGCGTCCGTGTCAAGTGCTGGTTCGTCCTGCCAAGCGTGTCCGCCATTGTGTCCCGGATCCCAAGGATCAGCCACGACAGCAACTCCCTGGTTGTCTGGCGGCTGTTGGGGATCGTCCGGACCGTCCTGATAAATTACGGCCATAAGCAACGCAATCAGGTACTCTACGGCGGGACCCAGGGTGGGAGTTACGCTTATAGGCTGATGTAGAGGACGGACAGTGTCTCCGTCGAGTAAAAGTCGCCTTGTTCCAGAATTGAGACGAATAATAAGTATGACCCGCTCACAAAGGTCCTTGCGCCCCGCTACATAAGCCAAAACCTTAAAAGGCCAGTCAGGATGAATAAGGCGAACAGTCTTGGTGCGGAGTCGCAGGCGGGCTAAGCTGATGGCACTTAGTTCGGCGCTAAGGTGGTAGCAGCTAGTGTCTCCGTCCAAGTCTCCAGGGCATAGCGAGTCCGACCAATCCAACGACGAAAGGTCCTCTGGGCGGGTTACCCACAGGTTATCGATATCGGCTTTTGGGGGGTCGTCTTCTTCATACTGTACCTGCCCTAGGAGTTCAGCAAGCACTTTCAGCGGGAAATTATTGACACTGAATGGGACTGTCCAGTTCAGGATTTCCGAGACCAGAGCGAAGTCAGAGTCCCGGGTCAGCACCGGGTAAGATGGTGGTTCGTTACTGGTAACCCGTGTGTCAGTATTAGTTTCACCAATCGTTCGCCAGATATCAAAATATGGGCCTAGTACGGTGTCGGTGAGGCGAACATTTTTGCATACTCGATTTATGGGACCCTCCTCCGATGGTTGGCGTGGCGGAGCGTGGGAACAATCAGGGTGCAAAGCGATGCCACGTCTTAACGGGTCCCGTCGCTGCTTCATCGGAACTGTGTTCAGTGTAGTGAATATTTCCTGATCAGTAGCAGGGTCATTGAATTGCCACTGTACAGCAGCGCAAATCGGGACGAATTTATTATTTTTGCCAAACAAGGTTTCGTTTTCATAACAAACCCAAAAATTCAAGTCATAGTAATGAAAACCCGGGTTGGCTTCGGTAGGAAGGCATACTATTGCCATCCGATTCGGTCCGCCGTAAGGAGCTAGCTCTATAGTGTCTGAGCTACTGTATGTTCGCAAGTCTGGTACGCGTAGAAGCACCGGCTTATCGCCGTGATTGACACCCTCAAAAATTATAGTTGGCCGCGTTTCCATCGGAGATACCCCCCAAATCACTGGAAGGTTTTGGGGTCCACCATGCCACTGAGCCTCCCGGGTGATGGATCCAATTCCGTTAGTTACGCTGCAGAAATTAAGTGTAACGCTACTAAGTGTACCCCGTAACTTAACACGAGCTCCTACGCGGTGGCGAGTTATCCACAGCTGGTGTTCCGATATCAGCCGGCCGACCGGTGCAAAGCGAAAACGTTGGAGCTCCACGTTTTCGCAGTGGGTCGGGGTGGAGAAGTGGGCAACACCCAAGATATCTGCCTTACACATGGGACAGAACGATTTCCCCAAGCTAGGCAGAAATGTTGGCCGGACAGTGTAGGACAACCGCGCTTCCAGAACGCTCCAAATGGCTGTTGGAACGCCTTCGTTTGGTGGAGCTAGTATTAGTTCACGGAGTTCAGGAAGCATTGCCTCTAGGGGTAAGTAGCGAGAAAAGCTATGTTGCAGAGTTTCGTAACTAAAGGGTGCGCCGTCGATAGCGACGTTAGTCAGGTACTGGGTTACTAGATCGGTCACCTCCGTAGGAATACCGAAACGTCCCGCAGAGGTGTCAAGCGGCACAACCCCGTTTTCCATTTTCAAGATTTATGATTATTATCTTGATAACTAATTCAACACAAAGCCAATCGTGAGAAAACCCAAACTACGCTAACTTGAAGAGAAAATGATGAATTGTTGAAGTAATTTGTAGGGTGCCCGTATGGACAATTAAATTAAGTTGGGTTTTCTAACGCTCGGATAGAGTTCAACTAACTAACCTATGAAACTCAGCAAAAACGCGGAAGTGTATTAAGCCAGTATCACTCTATTGTTAGAGGTTTATCAAGGCGGTTTCAGCGAACTATTTTTGTCTTTGTAAGCTCAAGAATGCGTTGCTTGGTGCCTACATAGCTCTGTCAATTAGCTATATAAAATATTTAATAAAATATGTTAACAGCAACCAAGCCGCACGGCGAATCACCAGTGTAGTAATGTAATTGAGCGGAAAATCGAAACCACGTGATCGATAGCCTATAAAAATGTGTTCAAGTTAATAGAATTTTTTAAGCGCATGTATTTAAATGCACATCTCTAGAGGTAGTCGCTTCGTTACGCGTCTTTCAACTGGAGATCAATAGCGATACTGTTTTGACTATGTGTACAGGTGCAAAAATGTGTATTTTACAAAAGCCGTATAGATGCGTTGCGGCAGCCAATTGTATTAATAAACGCGCATCCTTATAAAAAATTTTTTACATGAACGGTATTTGATATGCTGATTGTAAAATTGAGATTACATCTTAGCTAGGGGTTCAGGAAACTGTAAAACGTTTGAGTATTATTTTTGTAAGTTCCCTCAAAGCAACAATAAGTAATTGTAAAGTACTAATTTTGTAACCAGTGATTGAAGAAAAAGAATAATGTATATTGTAGCAGGAGACATAAAAATAATACGTACTATACACTTGGCAAATATTTAATACACACGTAATACACATGAACTGAACCTTAATACAACGAGGATAAAAACATACTCCCAAAACTTCAATCCATTTTAAACATGTTCTCAGTACGCGCTATATCACTAATCACATTGACCGCGCGTATCGTTTATTCAACTTTTCTAGATCTCAAATTGTAACCATGTGTTGGTTTTGGTGTGTCAAATTTTTGAGGAGAAATTTTCCCTGAAGCATCCCCAATTTTATCGATATCTTGGTCTGGCTTCGTCACTGTAATTCTAGGAACAGTTTCGTCTTTACCAGTATCTGCTGCTTCCTCCGGTTCTTCTTCTTCAATCGGAGGTGGTTCCTTTATTTCCCTTAACAACAACGGTGGGACGTAGGGCCCATAAAATGGTTTTATGCGCTCAACGTGAACTCGTTTGGGGGTTTCTTTACTATTGGTTATAGATTTCAAGATTACATCTGGCGATATAATCTTTTCTATTTCGTATATCCCGTGCCACGGCTGTGCTAACTTTTTTGTCTTTCCCTGTTTGTTAAAGGGAACATGTAGCAGCACTTTTTGACCTTCCCAATATTCTATAGGGGTCGCCTTACGGTCATGAACTTCTTTCGTGCGAGCTTGAGTTTTGACAATGTTTTCCCTCGCTATTTCCCAGGCCTGTTTTAAATACAGTTGGATATCTCGAAAACAGTCTTCCTCATCTAAATAATTTATATTTGAGATTGGGAGAACCGTATCGATCGGGAGTCTGGGCAGCCTTCCATATACCATTTCAAAAGGACTCAAACTGGTGGATTCGTTTACACTTACTCGATAGGCAAAGCATGCAAACGGGACAAATTCATCCCAGGTTCGTTGTGCCATGTCCACATATTGCGACACCATCTCCATAAGTGTTCTGTTAATTCTTTCAACGATACCGTTAGTTTGAGGACGGTATGGTGTTGTGAAAACTTTTCGTGTGCCGGTTAGCCGGCAAATTTGTTCAACTAATTCGCTCCGAAAATTCGGGGCATTATCGCTAACTAGTTCATGAGGCGCTGAATGACGACACACAATTTCGGTCATGAAAAGTTTGGCTATTGTAGTTGCTTTTTGATCCGGCGTGCATATAGCCTCAGGATATTTTGTAAAACGGTCGATAAATATGACGACATATCTATTGCCGTTATAAGTTTGTGGTAGGGGACCCAACACGTCCACATGGTACGTGTAATTAGGACGCGTGGCAGGGATCGGGTTCAGAGGTGCTTTCCCTCGGTGAGGTCCTGATTTTCGCTTGGCGCACTCTAAACAGGATTGAACCCACTTTGCCACATCTCTGTACATCCCGTCCCAATAATATTTAGTAAATAATTTTTGGTAAGTTTTTAGTATACCCAAGTGATTACCGCCAACCACATCGTCGTGATGAGCTGACATCACTTCTTCTCGCAAAGCGAACGGGACCACTAGCTGTTCGAGTAAGACGCCTTGTTTGTATTTTGGCATGGGGTAATGATGGTAAAGGACTCCATATTTTACTACATATCGTGGCTGTATTGCAGCAAAATGAGCCGCGAGCGTCTTGTCGTCAGGACGTTTACCAGACTCAAGATACAGTTTTAAAGCCTTAATTTCAGGGTCTTGATCCTGTTTATGAATATATTCTAATCGATTACGCTCCTCCACAGTTTTGGGATTCTCTACGCTAGGTACTTTATTTCGATATGTGGTTACTGCATATGCGAAATTTATATCCTCCTCACTATCTTGTTCGGTGATATGGTTAGTTGGAATTTGATCTCCTTTGATTTCAACGCGCGATAGAGCGTCTACATGCCCCATCTTCTTGCCTGCCCTATGCTCTACGGTAAAGTCAAATTCGGTTAGAGAGAGGGCCCAACGTTGTAACCGACCCGAAGCGTTTTTATTAGTTAGTAACCATCTTAAAGCGGAGTGATCCGTTATTATGGTTATCTTCTGGCCATAAATATAATTACGAAAATACTTCATAAAATACACTACAGCTAGTGCTTCCAATTCCGTAGCAGTATAATTTCGTTCGGCTTTTTGTAACAGTCTACTTCCGTAGGCTATAGGATGCAGTTTATTGTCGTCATCTGCTTGCGACAAAATGCCACCAATAGCTTTGGTACTCGCGTCTGTTTCGAGAAAGTATGGTTTGGAAGGTTCCGCTATTCGAAGGATGGGGGGATTGATTAGTTTGTCCCTCAAAGTCTCGAATGCCTTTTGAGCTTCCGAATTCCATTCGAACCTTTTCAGTGTGCTAGTTAGCTGACTTAAAGGTTTTGCTATGGATGCAAAATCCTTAATAAACCGACGATAGTAGCTACAGAAACCGAGAAAACTACGAACTGAAGTAATATCATGTGGTACCGGATAGGACTTAACAGCTTCAATCTTCTCAGGGTCGGGTCTAAGTCCATCTGCCGAAATGATATGCCGAGATAAGGAACTTCATCCCTTAAAAACTTGCACTTCCTAGGTTTTACCTTTAACCCAACTTGTTTTAGGCGTTCAAAAACCTGCCGAAGTCGTTTTAGATGTTCCTCAAAAGTCTCGGAAAAGACACATATGTCATCTATATAGATTAAACATATTCTCTCTACAAGCCCATGTAAAGTCGCCTCAAGTGTCCTTTGGAATGTAGCAGGTGCGTTACACAAACCAAAGGGCATCTTGGTAAATTGATACAAACCCGAAGGTGTGATAAAAGCTGTTTTCTCAACGGAGTTTGGAGCCATAGGGATTTGCAAAAATCCCGATAACAAATCCATTACACTGAAAAATCTGGCCTTCCCTATACATTCTAACAAGTCGTTAATGTTAGGTAAAGGGTAACAATCCTTCTTTGTTACAGCATTGAGTTTTCTATAATCGACGCATAGGCGTAAAGATTCACCATCCTTTTTACCGACTAAAACTATGGGACTCGCCCATGGGCTAGTTGAGGGCTCTATAATTCCGAAGTTTAACATCTGATCTAGCTCGGCGTCAACTTTTTCTTTACGTTGGAACGGTATACGATAAGGCCGCTGTTTGATTGGAACAGCGTCACCAGTATCGATACTATGTTGTATGACAGTTATGTCACCATAGTCATAGTCGTGTTTGGCGAAAACTTCCGAATATTCTGAGCATAGGTCAACAAACCGTTTCGTTTGTTCGGGAGTAATTTTTGCTTGGTCTAGTTGAAGCTCACTCAAGAAATTTTTATCTTCTGACTTTTGTGTTAGTACGGAGAAGACTACTGAGCTATCTTGTAAAAGCTCCACAGTGCCTAATGGTGTATTCTTATATAGCTTAACAGGATAATAGGACATGTTCAATAACCTAACCGGAATGGTAATTCTCGTGTCGTTTAATATTAAAATTTGGGCCGCCTGTAAATCGAATTGCTCCAGTTTCTCACTTGGCTCAAAAATAACATCACCCTCGTAATTGAACCCTTCAATCTCACAGGGTATTACCACCTCGGTTCGCGCTGGAATAGTCGTATTGGTTTCCAAACGCAGGGTTTTGAAATCGGTTCCTCCTAGTTGGTAAGGTACGCCATCTATTACTACTTGTTCTTTTTGGTAGTTGATGGTCACTGTGCCAAGTTGACGCAATACGTCAACACCTATTATTACAGAATGTGTACACTCATTGGACACGAAAACATGAAAATCAAAGGTTCGTTTTCCAATGCCAAGAGCGACCTTAACAGCCCCCTTCATTTGCAAATTGTGTCCTGTTATGCCTACAGCTGACGTCCAAGGGACCGGAACCAGATCATCGGACATCAGCCCAAGCTTCTCAAAAGTTTCGTTTGAAATTATGGTTATATTACTACCGGTATCTAAGATTCCGGTAAATGGTTCACCTTGTATAGTGACATCAATTTGGGATACAGCTTTACCCACCGTAAATACGGTTTCGGCCACGTGTGTGTTTATTTGTTGCTTACTGCTCGTATTGGATACTCTGCCACGACAGAATGGAATCTCACAAACATCGGGAATGGTGACTGTTAAATTTGGAGGTGGATGATGATGTGAAACAGCACAGCAGATGGACGCTGGACGGCCACATGCACCCCCGTAGTGTGTTTGAACCTTTTGTTGTACCCTTGGGGTATCTATTATTTCGATCCTTTCAGAATTTAAACCTCTTGCGTTAACAGAACTTCTCCTTTTACATAAGCATGTTAATAGTTTACGCCATTTTCTCCATAACACATATAATACACACAGTAACACTATTCCTAGGATCAACACAGCCGCAGCATACATGACTTCCGCGGGGAAGTCGTCATCATCATGGGTAAGATACATTAGTTCTCGTTTCAACCGCTGATCGGTTAACGAGGAGTGATACTTCACATCCTCTAGCTTACTCCAAGTAGGGGGGCTATTTCAGAAAAATTAAACGAAAAGTTTCCAATTATCTGCATAAACACTTCAAATTCTTGTACTGGGCGAAAGCTGGACATGAGCACTTGGTCTCCTACGATTATCATTGAAAAGTTAGAGTGAGCGAAAAACATGACACCATGTTTTGGTACTGGTAGCTTATCGGCATTCGTGACTTTACTACCTGGTTGAATACGTGTTACATGGACAAATTTTTCTGAAGTGCGGACGAGAATACCAACCCTTGTACTTTCAATGATTGTCTCTGATGAGTACTGTTTGATATCAAATGTGCAAGAATTTTTCACCGACGAATTTCTCAAATCATGTAAACATCTGTCACTGGTACTGGTTGGCAATGCCGCTCTGTTACAGTACCACAGGCCTGGAGTTTTGTGGCAGCCGTCCGATTTAACTTCGTAAAAGTAACCCTTATTTAGTGCAGTATCATACGTAATGAACTGTGGAAGCGACAATCTCACAGTTGTGTTAGAGGCTATGTTATTAAATCCTACATTAACAACTCTCATAAGTGGTAGAATATTCTTGACTCTTATGCGGGGGATCTCTAATATGAGTCCGAATCTAGTGTTCATTATATCCATTATTACTGGGTATGCTTTAACGAAATGATAGAACAAACTGGGATCATGTAAATATATCGTGTCATGCAATGTGGGTTCTCGCTGGACTAACAATTTTATTTGCGAAGCGGTTAAGATTTCTGACGAAAGAGTCCCGCTATTACCTGCCAGTACCATGGCGCGGACTACGTTCCTAATATCGTTTAAGAAAAAATTAGTTTGTGCCATAAAGTGTGTCCAAGCTACAGTTTTCATGAGTGTGCATTCTAAGGCGACAGACGTTTGTTCCATATAACGGACAATATCGTGCGTGATGGCATATATTCGCTCCTGATTAACGGTCAGTTGTGCTATTGCTTCTTCGTTGCGGATGGTTTGTTCCCCAAATACTCGTACCGAATTCTGCAGTGCTATGAGTTTAGGCTTAAGATGAGACATTTGAATGCTGTTAGCGATTCCCAAACCTATACTTGCAACGGAGGCAACTCCAGCTAAGGCAACCGCGACAAAACGTTTTTGTCGTTTGGGATGAACAAAGGTACAGGCAAACGGTTTGTCGGTGCATATACTCTGTAAGAGAGCCTCGTAAAATGCCGGGTCAACAGAATCGCGAAAATTTTCACTCAGCTCACTAAGGGCTTTCCGCGTCTGATCATATAAAAATTGGTGACCTGTACAATTGCAATCCTTAGGGTTGGCCGAATATCTTACCGCAGTTTTACAAGCTTCGTGCTGCTCATGTCTTGTGTGGACAAGTATAGGTAAGTATACCGAGTCTGCAGCTATCATAACCAAGCCTTCGGGAACAAGTCCTACACCAAAACAAGGAAAAATATGTGGATGCAAGCTGTTTAGCTCCTGAGTTACTGTGGATTGCGCTGGGGCCATCAGCGTAACCAAAGAGAGCAGGACCAAAAGTGGTCGAACTGATGTTAGGCCATATCTTAGTTTGGCCTTTGGCTCATTGGGCATTGTGATTATTTTTGCCGGGTCAGTTTGTGCTTTAATACTAATTGGCTCATGTGATTTAGATTTTAAGTCGATTGCACCAACTAGTTGTGGGTAAGCCTTTTCAACGAGTAAAGAATTCTGTTTGGTAAGGGCATCCACTTCTCTGCGAAGTTTCTCTAACTCAGTTCTATAAGGGACTTCAGTGGGATTTTTCTGCTCTTCTTCCTTAGGAACGGGATGGAGCATTGTTGTTGCGACAACGTTTCTGGTATTAGGAGCATTAGCCATGTGACCAACATTGGGGATGTTTGGTCTAAGGTTAGTACTGACCGGGGGTTTCCTGAAATTTTGTGAAAAATTATTACGGGGTGGGAAACCACTGTTTGGTGGGCGACTGATATTATTTGTCCTAGTTTGGTTTCCTCTAAGCAAGCAGCCCATTGCCATGTGGCCTAATCTACCGCAATTGAAGCAGCGTGGTCCACGAGGTGAGAAGCTTTGCTCAAAGTTATTAGGACGAGGCCGATTCTCGGGTGACCGGTTTTGATTTGTACTAACAGCAGGTGGGCGGTTGTTTCTCCTTGGTTGGTTATTCCTAACTCGCTGCAAAGTATTTGCTATGTCTTTTTGGTTCCTAGCTAGCAGTTCCATTCCTTGTGCTACCTTTTGTAAGGTTTGATCCCGTGCTAAATTATTAGTAACACTGGTCAATCCGACTGGTGA
>JASANE010016461.1:0-10938 GCA_030248225.1 Trileptium ribeirensis | reverse complement strand
TCTATGTACTTCGTTCAGTTACGTATTGCTCTATAGGGAAAAATAGCTTGTTTTGTTGTAGTTAGTCGGAATCTTTTTACCACTGCTTCCTGCTATGGCCCCGGGTATCGCGCTTGTTGAGCTCAGATAGAGTATCCGGTTCGAGAACGGTCATTTATAAACAAAAATGTCAAATCTTTTTTTTATAACATTTGTTGTGATTTGTGAACTTTTTTTTGTTGCGATATCCCTGTGTATTTGTAATTAATCTTATTGGATTAATTGTTGAAAAGAAGAAAGTTATTTTAAGTTAAGTTTTGCTAAATAAACGTTGCGACGGCCAGTTCATTTTTCTCCGGATAGCCATGTTTCACGTTTTTGACGCTTTAAGTGTTTTGGTGAAAAGTATTTTAGCACAAAAATTTTGAGATTTATGGATTTCGAGGGCCACGTAATTTCGTAACTATAGCTGTAACAAAATGTTAGTTTTACACAAGTTGAGCTAAATGTGTAATTCATGTATTGTCGACGGCCGAGGGAGTATTTAAAACTTGTTGATTACAGATAATACACGTGAATTTGTGAGCAAAACTGGATTTCTTTAATACAAAAACTTCCTGGACTGAACTGAGCGGGGTCATAAGGCGTCAAACACTGCTATTTCAGATTAAAATACAGAGCTCAAATTTAGAAAGGTTACCGGAAAGCCAGATATACCCTACACTAGCGTAAATTCAATTTGTGCTACATAAGCTGGGCTCTCCAAATTGGGGGCTAGCATTTTCAAGTGTCCCCGCTTCTAGTCATGTGGCAAAATCTTGGGCTCCCCCGAATTCATCACCTCTTGGCAATTTTTTTTATTTCCATTGGCTAAAACCACCACCAAACGACAATAAAATTTGTCGTAAAATTCCGTCTTGAAGACAAAAATTTCGTAAATTTTGTCAAATTTTTTAAATCGCTTTTTCTCCATCGAAATCGGTATGGCAGTATTTCTGACACGATTTTTAATCGTTTTCTTCTTGGCAAAATTTGTCGCCGCATTTCGGAACCAGGGGAGCGGTTCATGGGCCCTGGCAAAATTTTCAGTGAAAGGAGAGCCCATGTAAGTAGTGCAGTTATATTAGGAGTTGTAACTACAATTCATAGCAAGAAAATTACGGTGCATCGGTGCGCTTACAGAAAGCCAACCTGGGCGAGTTGTGTAATTAAGAGTTTCCGCTGCTTGAAAAGCCAGACTAGTTCAATGTTCCATCGCTTTTAGCGTTGAAAATCTGGATTTGTATATACTTTTCTGCGGAATAATCGGCTACATATGTTTGATTTTGGACCACATTCGCGGCAAACAGCATAACATTTTTATCGAATGCTCTGATTGATTTCGTCGCTCTCACATTTATACAAAGTCACGCGCTGTTCTACTGCGCTGCGGCCATTGGTATTTGTTTATTTAGCCCAGCCGCATCACAAATCTTATTGACAATCAAAATCTTTATAAATACAGAATATTGGACAACAGCAAGGAAATTTAAATAACGCAAATTGTTGAATTTCGGGTGAGGTGGGAAAACGAGTGAAGCGAAGAATTCTTACTTGTCGTGAAAGCGATGAAATTTGACAATGTCCATTATTAGGTTTGTAGCTTTACTCGCATAACTTAACTTTGGCTGGCCGTATTGATTCGTGTGATAGAGCATTTGAACGATTGACATCTCTCGTTTATGCGTTTTGGCTGGCGTGAAGACCGACACCAATACCTTCTCCGAAAATTAGGCCTGGGGAGGCTCTGTTCGGGTCCCAAAGGGGCACAAAAATCACGTTAAATATTATAAATCGACTACTGGTTTGGTTGCGCTGATTTCGAGAATCAAGTAAGCTTCTATAAAACTCTATATAACGCTTTGCTTCGCGGTTCTCTTAGGATGTAAGATTTGGGTGAAAACGGGTTTTAAAATAGGCCCACGAGATTCAAAGTACACGACACGAAAATGGTAATATCTCCACAACAATATAGGTGGTTTTCGTATCATTTTGGAGAGCAATTCATCCTCTATGTCGCAGCAAATTATGTGCTGTTATTGTCATTATTTATGCTGCAAAAAAGGGTTTTTCCATGAGCCCATGTGTATCAAAATACACGAGAATGGTAAAAAAACTCTATAACTGCTCGATCTATATAGGTTTTTTTGGTCCTATTTTACAGAGTAATTGGTTTATTTTGCAATTTAATGCTCAATATTGCTGTGTACATTACTCTGAATTACATATTCAACGCTCAGAATTCACCATCTTAGCGATAAGACAAGCTAATAGTACATTCTGGACAATACTGGCAATGACTGGCTGAATTTGGTAGAGCAAACGGCGTAAAATGCTTAAATATTCCGCTGTTTGTCTACTAAACAGTAGTTGTTGTGGTGCTCGCTTCAACGCTAGAGCACCTTACACTGCAGGAAATTGTCCTTTTGATTTCCGGACCGTTTTAGAGCAACCTCGCCCAGTAATGATTATACCGTGGTTTTGGGTTTACAGGAAGGCAAACAGGCGTCGCTTGCAGCGGATTTTTCAATTTCACAATTTTCGTTTATCGCTCGCCTGCTTCTCGTTCACGGCCGCTATTGCTACAAACGCTCGTGCGCGCTTGGACAATTTGTAATGCATCGTGGACTGATCATTTCGACGATGCAAGCAATATTCTCGTGTGTTTTCTATTTTGCCAGTGTTTCACTCTATCAGGGACCGTTGATGGTCGCGTAAGTTGATTCTTTTGTACACATTTCCTGACAGCATTGTCGATAATAAAAATATTTTCTGAATTATTCTTGATTGTTCGCCGAATCGTACGGGCGGTCTGCATGATACTTGGCCCGCCTGGTAGTTGTTTAATTATCTGGAGAAATTGCTTAAATTGACGGCACCAATGCACGATTCGAAATTTCGGACGCGTTTTGTCGGCAATGGCTGCCCAAGATGTCTGCAATATTTTTGACGATAATGAATGTTTATATAAGGCTGCCCCATTTCGTTTAGTTAAATGCTCTAGCTATGTAGTTACTGCATTAATTGTTTTACCACTGAAAAAAAATTATAAAGATTGCAGCAGCAGCTGTTGCTAGCTGCTACTTAAATTACTCAAAGGTTCGGTAATACTAGGTGATAGGAGAATGCTTAGCACTTCTCCATATGATTTTTCTTGCGATGGCGTGGTTTTGTTGAGCGTTGTTGTGATAATTTGGTGTCAAAATTCTAAAGTGAAACGGTACGGGCAATTTAATTTCGGATTGCACATTGTCCCAGCAAATCTTGACATTTGGTAGGTGGCCATTGGTGCAAAGCTATGTTTAAACCTCATTCATTAAGTGGTTACATGTATACGGCTAGAGTATAGCGGAATACGGCACGTCCCATCGAAGCTTACATTTTGTTCTTTGTTTATATTTTTCTAGCTATTCGACCATCTACACAATGTTTCCGGTGTTTTCGCTTGTTATGGACCGCGATGTTAAGGAATCACTGGCACTAACCTATCCGGAATTGTACAAGGAATTAGCCAAGGTAGGCGGGATTGTTACAGCTAATGTTAAAGAGTCGATGGCGCTAACCTATCCGGAGTGATGCAAGGAATTGACCAAGGCAGGCTGGATATAGTGTGTAGTTACAGCTAATGTTAAGGAGTTGATGGCGCTAACTTATCCGGAGTCATACATGGAATTGGCCAAGGTAGGCGGGATGTCGTGTGTAGTTACAGCTAATGATAAAGAGACGATGGCGCTAACCTATTCGGGGTCATGCAAGAAATTGGCCAAGGTAGGCGTGATGTAGTGTGTAGTTACAGCTAATCAGAACGTAGTGGAAATAATTGTGTGTTGCAGGTGTGAAATCTTTTAAATTCCGCGTGTGTGTGATCGGCCATAACTCGAGAACGCCTTAACCGATTTTCATGATCTTGGGCTCATTCGAACCGATATTCGATTTACCGTGTATATCACCGAGCGTTTTTTGATTTGGGGTCTGGTTCAGGGGTCAAAATGTGGGTTTTTGGCCCCATTTTACCCCTTTAAGGTACCCTTCAACGAAGCAAAGTTATTTTTATCTTAACTATCGAATTTTTTTCCCTGGATTATTTTATTTCATAGTAAAATGATAAATGCCGATGCCTCTTTTTTGTTTTTCGATTAAGGTTCCGGTTCTGGATTTAAGGGGTTTGAGGTACGGCGGTATGGCGCCCCAATGGTTCCTCGTCCCAAAATTAGAAAATTTGTTCTGACTTCCTGAGCGGCTGAAAAGTTTCACTAGGGGGTTTTCGGGCATGGGAAACGTATTGCCGCTATAATTGGTTTTACTTTGCGACTCATGGGTACAAGGGTATATCGCCCTCTTCGTTCGGGGTCAGAGGTCAAAATGATGGTTTTTACCCCTTTTAGTACCCTTCACGGAAGCAATGTTGTTTTTATCTTAACTATCGAATTTTTTTCTCTGGATGATTTTATTTCATAGTAAAATGATAAATGCCGATGCCTCTTTTTTGTTTTCGATTAACGTCCCGGTTCTGGATTTATAGGGTTTGAGGTATGGCGGTATGGCCCCCTCATTGTTCCTCGTCCCAAAATTAGAAAATTTGTTCTGACGTCCTGGGCGGATGAAAATTTCACTCGGGGTTTTCGGGCATGGGAAACTCATTGCCGGTGTTAGTTTTGTTGTAATTTGTGCTGGTATTGTGTGAAGTCCACATATAGAATATTGACGAATGCTATCGAGCGCTGATTTGATGTGCACGCAAAAGGTGTAGGCGTATGTGTACCTATGCTTCACTACGTTCTGCAATCTCGATAGAGTTACTAGTGTTAAGGAGTTGATGGCGCTAACCTATCCATAGTCATACAAGGAATTGGCCAAGGTAGGCGTTATGTCGTGTGTAGTTACAGCTAATGTTAAGGAGTTGATGGCGCTAACCTATCCGGAGTCATACAAGGAATTGGCCAAGGTAGGCGGCATGTCGTGTGTAGTTACATCTAATGCTAAGGAGTTGATGGCGATAACCTATCGGGAGTCATACAAGGAATTGTCCAAGGTAGGTGGGATGTCGTGTGTAGTTACAGCTAATGATAAAGAGGCGATGGCGCTAACCTATCCGGAGTCATACAAGGAATTGACCAAGGCAGGCTGCATGTAGTGTGTAGTTACAGCTGATGTTAAGAAGTTGATTGCGCTAACCTATCCGGAGTCATACAAGGAATTGGCCAAGGTAGGCGGGATGTCGTGTGTAGTTACAGCTAATGATAAAGAGTCGATGGCGCTAACCTATCCGGAGTCATACAAGGAATTGGCCAATGTTGGTGGGATGTAGTGTGTAGTTACAGCTAAACATGAAACGTATTTTTTCGGTTATAAATTCGCCTTGGTTCTGCGGTTGCGATTCAAGGACGTACAACGAATGGTCGTAACCATACAAGGTTGTTTTGTTATAGAAACTATACGTCCAAGTTTCGGTTTTGTTGCAATACTAACATATTAATTAATGGACAAAGAAGCTTTTCGTTGTAAGGAAAATTGGGAGAGACGTTTGTCTGTCATGCTCAACTAGATTCCAAGCGGGCTGACAATGGCCAGGCCTCAAATTACTATATCCTTATTATTAATCTCCGCAAGAAGAAAATTACTACCGGGCTTAGGGACTCAGCAATTGTCCAGTTCGCTCTGGTTCTAATTACAATTTTGCATTCTTTCTTTGCTTCGATTAGGCAAAATTGATTCTACGTTTTTCCTGAGAGATAAACAAAATAAATCTAACTTTTGTGACTATCTTATGCCTAAGTTTGGATAATATGACTTGATTTTCAATAATTATTTTCATCATTATTTCTTAATAATTATCTATAATTTGAAATATATTAATTTTAAACATCAAGCAGTATTTGAATCGCCGCATAATGGTATTTTTCCGGTATTTGAATCAGTTTATCGAAGCAGCTCAGACGGAAAAAATATCCGACTATGTGAAAAACTTTGGCTTCAAACTTAGTTGAGACAATCAGTTAATCTTCGATGGCGATGATTGGTTTGTTGCTCCCAACCGTAGCTGTCATTTGGGTTAACGAATTGTAACGCAATGTATCTCTGACATAGGTGTCCTAGACTCGTCTGCTTAGAGAGGTGTGGATGATCCCTTCTGAAAAAATTTTCCGCGGGTCTTCGGCGATGAAAAATGTGGAGAAAAATTCGAGAGAATGAAAAAAATTTCGTTTGGATCCATCCAAAACTATCTACTTTCCTAACCCGACGGACCTGAGGCACCTAAAACTTATTATGTGACAAATATCGGCTGTACAAAATGTCAAAAATGAGTGAATGTGCGCTGTGAAAGAATTTAGAATGCAGTGACTTTCGTTTCGCTTTTTTTCAATGTTGTGAACGTGTGCTGAGAAACTTTAGTTCGATGACGTTATATCGTTTTTTAAATTAGATGTTCTCATAATAATGGTGCCGTATATTGTATTGTTTCTTTTTCAGGGTCGATCATTGTCATATAAGACGTTTTTCATTTGGTTCCTTGCAAGTGTCTATCAAGGTAAGCTAATCAGAGCGTAGTGTAACGCAGTGGAGATTGTGTGTTGCAGGGGTGAAGGCTTTTAAATTCCGTCTGTCATCGGCCATAACTCGGGAACGAGTTAACCGGTTTTCATTATCTTGGGTCATTGAGACCGGCATAGTCGATTTACCGTGTACATCCCCGAGCGGTTTTTTTTTATTTGGGGTCCGGTTCCGGGATCAGCGGTGAAAATATGGGTTTTACCCTTCACTTTAGCATCCTTCACGGAAGCAAGGTTATTTTTATCTTAACGTTCGAATTTTTTTCTCTGGTTGGTTTTATTTCATAGTAAAATGATAAAATGCCTCTTTCTTGTTTTTCGATTAAGGCTCCGGTTCTGTAGTTATGGGGTTTGAGCAGGGTGTAACCGGGATTCCGGTTCCGGCGAAAATCGTGTTCCGGTTGTGGTTCTGGCAAAGGGCAAAAACCATACCGGAACCGGAATTCCGGTTTAAAATTTTTTTTCGACATTTTCGCTTCATCTGTGGTCCAAACATATACACAATGATCAAGTTCCAATACAACCAAGCAAAAGAAAAGATTAACTCAGCAATTTACCATAATGAAACGTAAGTAGGACAGATAATTTCAGCAGGAATTTTTCATGTCAACCTGCAGGAGTTTGTTAATAAAACAAAGCCAGGTCGATGCTTGTAGCAGCTATTTTACACATTCAGAAGTCTGCGGGGTACTATTAGAATTAATTTGGTCCAACTCGGTAACAAAGTGGATTATGTAGTTAAGTACTTAGCTGTAAGTTTGTCTAGGATAAATTGCGTCAATCACCAGCCAGTGCGCTTGCCGCTTTATAAATCAGTCTACATTGAAGTAAAGCAAAGTTATCTGCAACGCATTCAGAAACTGCATCCTTGGCAATGAACTGTATTTATTGAAACTGTGCGAACAGTGTAACAGTTTATCTCATTTATAGTATTCTGATTATAAAATTATCATCATTGTCATCTAACTGACGGGCACTGGTTGCCCAACGCTATCCTAAACAGTGTCTCTGACCACTGCTCAGAAAATTAGTATAATATAACTTCTAATATTTTCTCTTAGAACCATATAAGCCAATAATTTCAAGTTTCCTGCAGAATAACAAGTAACAAACGTACATATGTGTAGTAAAGGGAGGCGACTGGAAACGGAGCGAAAGTGTTTATTCTACGCTCCATCCGTTATAAGCACATTCACTTTGACGCTATATACGCAAGGGTGTATAGTGACTGGCATTTTTTGCTCGGGGGTTCAAAAACCGATATATTGATCAACAAATAAACATTATTTTCCTTCCTCAGTCTCTTTAAAGTCCCTGAAAGGCAATAATGCCATCACAATACATTAAGTTTAATGTAAAAGTTATTTTATTACATTTTAAATTCATTGTAACTTCGTTTCTTCCTTCATCTGTTTTACTATATATGTGTTTCGAGGACCAGATTCCGGATCCGGTTTAAATGGACGGTTCCGGTTATTCTCTGGGTTTGAGGGATGGAATTCTCGTGGTGGCTGAAAAATTTCGCTTGGGCGCTTTGGGAGCACGGGAAACTCATTGCCGGTGTTACATTTGCTCTGCGAATCATGGTTCCATGGGTACGGGGATATGGCGCCCCCATGGTTCCCCGATCAAAATTCCTAATTTTATTGTGACGTCCTGGGAGGCTGATAGCGCTTGCACTTCGGTGCTTTCGGGCATGGGAAACTCGTTGCCGGTGCTGTTTTTGTTCTACGACCTATGGTACCGTGGGTAATGGAGTATAGCACCCTCACATATAACATATCGACATATGCTATTGAGAGCTGATTAGATGTGCATGCAAAAGGCGTAGGTGTATCTATGCTTCACTACTTTCTGCTATCTCGGTAGAGTTACTAGTTATATCTTGCGCAGTTGATACAGTTTTTCATGGGTTTGAAGTTTTCCGATACTGTATTTTGTGCATGCTTAGCGTTTAGTAGAAAAATTTCTATTGCATTTAAAATTTATTGTTGATTGATACATTTCAATCAATAACATTCATTAGAAGGCATTAATATCAGCTACATAATTAAATGGAAACGTGGAAGTAAATCACTGCTAATCGAGTGGTTGGAGTTTCGCGATTGAAGACCCGCACGAAAGCTATTGATATTTTGTTCCAGTTGGAGCACTTTGTATCTATTTTTGTATGTTTTACATATTTACCGTAGGCTTCCGATGGTTACACCCTCCTAAGGTTCAGGCCCACTAATCCATTTTTACTGCATCTAAACGCTCTGCACCCCTTATCTAAGAATTATTAGCGCAAAATTACAAAGTCTAAGGGAAAATGGGAAAACAAAATAATGGAACAAATGGACTGCAACTGACCAGCATATTGTAGAACCTAGGAACATTGACTAAATCGATTGTAGTAACGATGCGATGCGTATATTCATAAGCGGACGATGGTAGGCGTACAAGCAAAGAGACGCAGTCAGAAGAAATTGTGGGAAAAATAAGGGAAAATGGAAAACAAAATAATGGAACAAATGGACTGCGACTGACCAGCATATTGTAGAACCTAGGAACATTGACTAAATCGATTGTAGTAACGATGCGATGCGTATATTCATAAGCGGACGATGGTAGGCGTACAAGCAAAGAGACGCAGTCAGAAGAAATTGTGGGGAAAATGGAAAACAAAATAATGGAACAAATGGACTGCGACTGACCAGCATATTGTAGAACCTAGGAACATTGACTAAATCGATCGTAGTAACGATGCGATGTGTATATTCATAAGAAACGTTCCTACCACAATCGCGGACGATAGTAGGCGCACAAGCAAAGAGACGCAGACAGACGACGATTCTCGGCTGGACAAGATTGCGTCTGTCCGCGTCTGCACTTAGTCTTGTCCGCGACCGTATGTCTCCAACTGGCAGCCGAAAAAGAAGGTGGAGCGTAGTTGGTGTATGCCAAAAATGATCAAATCGCCATATATCGTAAAGTAGAACAATGACAATGGCTGAGCGTTGTGCCCGTTTCTAAATAATTGGTGTCATAGACTCTTGATTTACCAAAGGGAATTTCTTCTAATTCGTGTAATCGTGTGTCGGAGGTCCAGTTTAATATTCTCAACGGTTCTTGTCACCGTATATGTAGCCTCATCACATATTAATGCTAACTGGAATCCATCTTTGTTGCACTTCCGCGACTGATTTGCATCACATCTATATTGCTATAATTGCTACACCGATTGTTTTATGATAATATTTCAGGTGCAGCGATAATTTACGGCGCTCTTTTGCTTTTTGAAAACGATTTCATTCACATTGTATCGATTAGCTTTACGGCACTCATCATAACCGAACTGATTATGGTCGCCCTGACTGTTCACATTTGGCATTGGACAATGATCGTCTCCGAACTATTCTCAATTGCAATCTATAGCGTGTCGATATTTATCCTTGATCAGTATTTCGGTACGTTTGTTCTTTCTTTTGTTTGGATTATTCTGAGCCTCGATTTTTTGGTATCGATGTACCTGACTTTCGGCCGAAGTTTTAGTTTGAATAATTATAGAGGCGCGTAGTGTTTTCAACATTCTCCCAATCGAAGCTACCAGAACTATGTATCTAATACCATCTGCTTGGATTAATCCGTCGCTAAAGTCACCTGGCGATGATATTGTAGGGTAAATTTGTTTTGGTTGGTCTTTTTTCAAAAATTCCTTCAATAACCCTGGAATCAATCTGGAATATGGAGACTACCAGCATTTGACTGACCACAAACAGCATGCATAAAATGTATACAGCACTTTATTTGCATTACATAGCTCACATTACTATGACCACGGGGATATTCATGTTGGCGATGTATACTTTAGTAAATTTGTTGAACCGAACCAACTAAGTCAAAAATTTACAGTCACGGCGAGATATAATGCAAAATAATCGATCGAATTCGTTTAAAAGAGATTTCGATTAAACAAAATTACTATTCATTTCCATTTTAGGTCAACATAAATAAATATTTTGAATTAATCAAGTTTCGATTTTTTTCGATTAAACGAAATTTCAACCGATTCTGATTAAACGAAATTTCGATCGATTGGGATTTCGGTCGATTTCCGTTTCGATAAAGCGCTATACTAAAATGCTGAGGCATATTTTTAGAGATGCAGTTTTAACTCGCATCATTATTAGATGAATGTTACCGTAACATAAACGAATTTCACAGAAACTCGGAGTATCAAATTTAATTTTGGAAGAAAATTTTGTGAATTTAGAGTTCTGCACGGAAAGATTTCAACGGTCAGAACCGGTTCAGCGGTTCGAGCCAGGACGGGTTCGGACCGACAAATTTTAAAGTCCATCCGGACCGTCCGCGGACATAACTAATT
>JASANE010016459.1:0-11113 GCA_030248225.1 Trileptium ribeirensis | reverse complement strand
ATTATATTTATTGATCGTTTTATGTGTATTTATTCAGTAAATACTAGCTAATGAAATAATTTTACAGTTATGCATACCAATATTTATATTCTGTCTAGCCTATTATTTAAGAATAAAGTAAAACAGCCTGTTGTTTGTATTAATTATTTGTATTAGTATATTAAGTATATATACTTATAATAATATTAAAATTGATAATTTAATAATAATTATTACATAAATTAGAATTTATTTTGGGGACAAAGATAGGAAAAATTTTGGAATTTTGGAGATAACTGAGGTGGTTAAACAGACTTGAAATTGGGGCAAATTGTCATCAAAATGACTAAGGATGGACTGCCAAAAATTGGGTCCGACCAGACACGCTCATCAGTATTTCACCACCACATCCTTTAGAGTAGATTGGTTCCATCGCGCGTGCAACGGGTTCGACTGCACCGTGACTTCAGCACTCTTTTCCATTGTCCCTGTCTTGCGCTTCCTCAATTCGTAGCCCTATCAATTGCATGTCCTCTTAGACGATCTGTTCCCACGGGGCGTCTTTCCTTTTTATTGGACTTCGACCCCTCCTTCAAATTGTCTTCGACGTTCATCAGTATTAACGAGCGCTTTAATAACCCCTAATCCCAAAGGAATTTTCTTTGGATTGGGCCCGTCACAGGTTTGCGGTAGCAGTTCCAAACTAACATTTTATTGGTTAAAATAAGAAAAGACCGAAATCCCGGCTTGATTAAATTATCTCCGATTGGTCGGAACGGAAAATAGAAAAATTTGCAACCGAGACATCCTGATTAAGCGTGACGATTCAGTTCGGCTTCGGCAGCACGAAATTCGCACAACTTTACTGTCCGGCTCCGACGTTCAATGAGTTTAGTAATAGTAGTTTTGCTTTTGTTCTATCGAATTTTCGTGTGGTTGGTCGCGAGCGTGCAAGTTGGCTGGACGACGGAGGCTGTGGTTATGGGAAATTGTGTGTAGAGGAGTTACGGACTAGCCACTGTCAGAAGTAAACGTTGTTGCAATAGTGTAGCCATCATCGCTCCTTCTCTGCTCGCCCGTCTCGTCCCGTCCTCCGTTGTTCGTCCTTCGTCGGTGCCCGCCCCCAATCAACTCATAAGAAAATTTTCACTCCAGCCAAAATCATTCTGAATTCCCTTCGGTCATGAGTCAGGGCATAAAATCAACGCAACGCTCTAGGGGAATAATTACACATGATTCCCTGAGTTGAGTTAGGAGTTAGGAATTGAATTTGAACCGACCAAGCTTAAATAAAGATTTTCTAGTGAAATATAGCAACGGATCACGTACCGATCCTTGCCATTAATTTTGTTTCTGAGAATTTTATTAGATTGTACTCACGGCTTAAGCATTCATTCACGGATTTGTGTCTTAAAATTGTGACTAGGAATCGAAGTTAAGTAAACCAGACTCATGCAATATTCCTTAGGAATTTTGCAAAATCTTGTCGGATCACACATAAACCCAAAGTTAAAGTAGGACAACCTTAAAGTTGAAGTAACTCAACCGGCTCATCGGCTGGGTAATCCGAAAGTGGCATGGTCTACCTAAATCTTGAGCGGTTTCCCGCTTAACTTAAGCCAGCGCCCCATTTTGGAGAGCCCAGTGCATAGTGGTTGTTTGTTGAGGTTCTTTGTAAAGTTAACAGTGTCAGACAGAATAATGCCTTTGACAAAGCTATTTGAACTAGATGCAGCCAAACAAATAATGCCATACTTGTTTTAATATTCAATGCCATTGCTACAGTTGATAACTTGGTATCAAGAAAACTTGACCTGTTTTATTTCAGATCGTGCTTCATTTAGCGGTGGTCACCCATATTAGATAAAGATTGCCCAACGTTACTGGGAAATCGCTGCAATCTTTTTTAATTCTGTGATTTTAATATGGTTTTCATGCTTTCATTACTAGTATTGGTTGTGGATGTAAAAAATTTCTTGTGTTGTCGGTCATGCGATGTACCTGATGTATAATAGATAATAGTATCTTTCAACAGTATAGATCAATAGTATCTATCAGTATAGATGTTTCAGAAAGGAAACGGTGGTTTCCTGCCATGATTGTGTCACCAAGTGCACAGCCGGACACGTCGGTTCGAACTCGTGAACAATATTTAGTCCGAAGTTTTCGGGACGGACGATAGTGAGTAAAAAATACTATGTTGCTACTCTGTTAAGGCAGCGTTTTGTGATACTGTTTTGTTTCTGAAAATTTCTCAAAAATGTTTTGAGCCCTGTAGACAATATTTTTCGGTGTTTGTACATCTACTTCGCTGCATATGCGTGGTAATGTAGCAGGAGTCGGGTTATAGCGTTTCTTTAATGATATTATTGTCTTTTTATGCATAGGATTTTAAATTTTAAGTTGGAAAATATATTATACCGGGAGTGTACATCTTCCCAAACTATGTAGCTCGTAAACGTTGCAACTGAAACGTTCGACGTGTTAATAACTGCAATCGGTGTAGCTACATAATTTGCTGTATATCATTTAATCTACTAAGTAGATGAGATTGTACTGCTTGTGCTGTTGAAACGCTCCTGGATAAAATATTTTTCATGTCCTATTTTAAACTAAACAACCGCACGAAAAATTGGAATTATTCAAATCTTGTCGTGTTTGTTGTGAATTTTAATACCGCTGGATACAACTAACAGCCAGTTTGTTGACATAATGATTATGGCTATGCGAACGCTTAAAACTACGCACTCGGCAGGTAGCTGCGATAATGGAAGGATATTATGTGTCTTTGTCGGTGATTGCAAAGGCATAAATTGCTTTACGTGTTCGCTACACGATGCATTGCATCGCCAGTGAACTATTCGTGGTATATTCTTGTTTTAGTTTGGTGGTTCCCAAAAAAGCTACACCGGAACTAAAGTTAGAAGATTGCCGAAGATCAGAAGGATCATCAGTGCATAGAGCAGGTACTAATCAATGGTAGCTAAAGGTTTTTGTTATTTTAATGCTGAATCAACGGAACTGTAAGCATCTCACGTTTAGACCTCAATATATTTACAGATGCTTCGGTATCCTAAACCTAGTAACCTGATCGATGTCTTGGTTGATTGATTAAGCATTCATTAGATGAGCAAATGGCGCGGAGCAATGTATTTTGTTACAGTATTGTTTGTATCACTATTGTGTACGTTTGTAAAAAGAGTCGCACAATGTAAACTGAGCTGTTGTAAACATAATGTGGCCCCTATTTCGTCGAATTATCAATGTGATATAGCTCTAATGAAGCCTTATAAACCCGCTTTGGTTTAAGATACTGTGTAACTAGTTTTACATAGTAGCTCCTTAGTTGGAGCCAAACGCTGCGTAATGTAACTTGTTCCGATCAATGATTCCTTAAAAACAGGCAATTTTGTGAAATTGTTCATCAGGTTTCGCTTTTCTCCTTTTTCCATCCAATACTAACTTATCGCCATTATCTGCCGGTGTTGATTTTCGGCCGTGTTGTTTAGCGCCTTCACTGACATCCGACGACATAGATGCCGCCAGGAAAGTCAAGCACTGACACTTTGAAAGCTATAATAACCATACAGCTTCTGTAGATATGAAGTGTTACACAGATGGATCAGTAATAAAGTCAGGGTTAAAGATAGACTGTGGCGCAGGTCTGTACATTGAGAACAAACTGTCATTGTTTATAAATTGGGCACATTAGTTACCGTATTCCAAGCAGAATTAACAGCTATCAGAAGATGCGCGGAGTTTATTGTAGAAATCCGGATAAAAATTAAACGTATTGCCATATAGGATGTGAAAGTACGAAAATTTGACATTTTAGGGAACCCGTGCCGACCGTCGTTACACTTGAAAACATTGTCTCGAATTGTAGTCCTTCGCCGTGTAGCGAGCAGCAAATAAACAAAAATCTGAAAATTACAAGTACAAACGATAAAACATCATTACCCCAGTGATAATTTTCACTGTGGACACTGGAAAACAATAATAGATACAACGAGCTTTAAAATTCAATTCCGACTCCTCGGGATTGAGGGTCACCACTGCTCCGGCCCATATCCGGAACGGTTGAGAAATTGTTGGAGTAGTGTATATTTTCCGGTACAGTCTTTCCATTGAGCTCGGCTCCGTGCTATTTCGTGCAGAATCCACGGGCTTATTAAGGCATAACTCAGAACACCCTCGAAAAATAGGTATTTATTTGAGTTAGGAATAGTTATTTTAATAATTCTATATTTATAAGTATACATATTATAGCAAGCTTTCCTGGAGTCTAGGGTTTAATTTGATCCCGGTAAAGTACACCGATGAATTTAGCGCAAATTTTCTCGATGGGTATGTCACAATCGTTGTTTTGCACATTAAACCCGATCCAAAAATATAACTCTAGTTCTAAAAATGTAACCCCACCCCATTTGCCGCTCCTGAAAGCTTTGATTTTCTTACCGTAAGCGTGGATGGGCGTGTCTGAGAGGCCGGATTCCCCTTCATAGTCTAAACCCTATAGTATTGAGTATCAAAAGGATTGGCTGGAAGAGCCGAGTTCAAATCTGAGGTCCCTGCCTCGATTATCCCATAGGTGAAATAATGGCAACCATTTTGGGAGTCACGATCTGGCGGTTGTTTTTCTTTTCGTTTTGTTTTCGTAGACGCTCGCACGCTGTATGTATATATATTTTTATATATCTGTCTACTATTATAATGCATAAGTTAATATAAAATATTAATATATATATCAAACAAATAAAGTAATACGTTTATAAATTTAATATTAAAATATAGTTTATTGATACATTGAATAAATATAGTTAGTTAACTTATAAAGTTAGTATTTCGTATAAAACGTGTCAATATATATTTATGAATTTGATAATTAAAGTATAAGTTTATTAATATATTTATTGAATAAACATTTTACAATTAAGTTATGATTTTATAAATATAATTATATTTAGGTTATTTATATATTAAGTAAATATTAACTAATATAATAATATAATTCGTATTTATATATAGGAATATTTGTATATATAATTATTGTATAAAATCGAGATTATTTTGGGAGAAAATTTGTGGAAAATTTCGGCTTTGGGGAGATAACAGGAAAGAGGATTTAGCTGTCGGGAACCTTCGGCAAATTATCTCGAAAGTCGACGATTTTGCTGACCCAAGCAGTAATATTGGGTAGGTTGCCAAATATTGGGCGCCACATTGCCCGGCCATTAATATTAACGATCGTTTTAATTTCCCTTAATCTCAAAGGAGGTTCCGTTGGATTGGGACAGCCACCGGTTTACGGTAGCTGCGCCAAATCAAAATTTTATTGGTTAAATTAAGAAAAGACCCAGACACCTGTCTTGATTAAATTGTCACCGATTGGCCAGAGCTGAAAATAGAGAAATTGACAGTCGGGGTTAGACATCCCGACCAAAATGTACAATTCAGTTGGACTTCGGCAGCGCGGAGTTCGAACAATTTTACAGTCCGGCTTTGACGCTTAGGTTAGTAGTACTGATTTTGGTTTTTCGACTATCGGATGGTTGTTCGCGCGAACGTGAAAGATGGTTGGACGACGAAGATCCAGCGCGATATGTAAGTGCTGTGAGTGAAGTGAGTAGGCAGTAGAGTCGTAGAGAAACTAGTGTCAGAGATCCAAAATCATCATTTGATGGTTTTATTTTCGTATTCTTTGCCTCATCTCTGTTTGCCTGCCCCTTTTTGTCATTCCTTGTCCTTCCGTCGTGGGAGCCCGACTGTAGCCAACCTGTTGGAAACTTTCAATTGTTGTCGAAATCATTCTGATTTCCCCTTGGTCATGACTTAGGGCATAAAATCAACACCACACTTGCGGAAGATTCAGTTTACAAGATTTCCTGAGTCGAGTTAGGAGTTAGAAATCGAGCTATAGTTGGCGGATGTTATTTAAAGGTTGTTTCTAGGAAAATACTTAGACCTATCCTATTCTGATTTCCCCTTGGTCATGACTTAGGGCATAAAATCAACACGACACTGGCGGAAGATTCAGTTTACAAGATTTCCTGAGTCGAGTTAGGAGTTAGAAATCGAGCTATAGTTGGCGGATGTTATTTAAAGGTTGTTTCTAGGAAAATACTTAGACCTATCCTTACCGTTATTTCTGTTGCAGAGAATTTATTAGCTTTTGTGCATGATTAGCGCATACATTTTACGGATTCACACGTTAACGAATTTGCACATTAAAAATTTGTCCATAGGAACCAAATTCAGCTATCCTAATCTTGTGCAAAATTCTGTCGAGATATTTTGCTAAAATTATATAGAATATTTTATAAATGTTTAATTTTTCCAATACAACGATTAGGTTGACAATATTTAAACGGGTTTATGACTCCGATTACTCGAAAGTGGAATGCCGCCACCTGGAATATAAATTGCTTATAAAGCAAAATTCCCTGCAGGAATGTGCTAAAATTCTGTTGAATTATACATAAGTATTTGATCTTTCACCGGGGTCATCGGCCTGGTGATCTAAAAGAAGGTCGCCCCTACCTAAATTTTCAACCGGCCGTAACTCAGAATTCAGCCCAGGAATTTTGATCATATTTATAATACAATTTAAGATCCGTTAGTTCTTTCATTTGAGCCATCGGGTCCGGCAAAGCTGTGGCCCGTTGAAAAAGGTTACAAAAAGTTTAACCCGAGCAGAGCAAAAGCCGCTCAGGTTTTGTACAATTTTACACTGTAACACAAAGTTAGATGTATTTGGTTTCATAGACATATTTTGCTTTAGTTTCGTTATAGCAGTCACAACAGTTTAAAATTTCTCTTCCCTGTAGGAGTATAGACTCATCAATGCAGCGCGGCTGTGTCGGAGTCGCTAAACTCCGATACGCCGTCGCTGCAAATGGTGTACCAAATTTACCTGTGTTGGCAAATTTGGTGTAAAATGGAAAAGTTTTAGATGCAAATAGCAGCATAGTGCGATGCTATCCCGGATCTATCGGGTCCCGACACCAAAAATCAGTTTTAGTAGGACCGTTGACCTGATCGTTAGAAATGGAAAATATAGGTCGAGTCCAGCCTCTGTGCAAATTTTCATAGACAGGCTGGCACAATTTTGAGAAAAGCAAAATTCTAGGTTTGTCCTAGCATTTTACCAGGATGGACTAGGTATCTTGTTCGAAACCGATAAAACGGTTATTCTAGGTACGATTCAGGACATACTGTGTACGGAGACTTCCGTACGGTTGCAATAACCGTTGAAAACCGTCGTACAAATCCGTCTAAATACTTGATGACAGTCAAATGTTCCCTTGACGCGTGGTTCGTCAGCTTAGGAGGGTCCCATCCCTACACAAGCACCATCGCTTCCCCGTGGTGACGAGCTACCCACCCAATGGTAAAATGGTTCCCTTTAAGAAATGGATTTCGGACATTTAAAACCGTTAAGGATCAAGTAAGTAGGCTAAGCATTTAAACTCAGTAAGTTATCTTCATTTTCGATAGAGCATTAGTTAAGTATACCAATGCTCAGCTTCACAAAGAACACATAGGACGAGCCGACCGATACCTTTGACGGCCCTAATGTAGCGTTTCCGTACTGGGCTGCCCATACCCGATAGTGTGAAGGTTTTTCTTTGCGAAGTTGGATAGAAAATTTATACATAGTACACTCGGGAACTTAAGGCTCGATAAGACCCTTAGGTTCCTAAAATTTTATATATGTTTACTGATTGACATTATTGGGATGTTCCTATTAGAACCTTATTTTGAGTCTTAATAAAGATGCTCTGAGGCTACGCTTCAGCTGTGAAAGATTTACTTTCGAAAAGCATATATCTATCTTAAGGCACCTTACGTAGTCGTGAATCACATTACCTCCGGTTTCATCGATACTGAAGCCAATGTATCGAAATTATGAAAGCTCCGACCTATTCGTAAACTTCCCGCTTATTATTTCTCCTTGGTTACTATTCGCAAGCTAGCGACTAAATAAATTACTTGACAAGTTAGCTTTAGTTTCGAGGAAAATGTTTTTCCAATCACAAATTTGTACCGTAGTCGTGATCTATCTAATTTATCGGGACATAAGATGGTTTAAGAGGATGTTTAATTCCGACTTTTACCAACTTGAAACAACCACATTTAGGTCTCTTTTTAAGAGGCAACGCAGCAACTCCGCTGTAACTCAACCCTAGCACTTGGTTAAAATTTCCTAAGAACCCATAAATTTCAGGTTGTTTTCCATCCTGAAAGTTCGTAGTTTTATTTTCCTGTCCCCTTGAGAAATGAAAACTTAAGAAGAAATTGACTTTTGTACATATTTTATTCGATACTTTATTCGATAGGATTCTTGCAGTAGATCGCGAGAACGCTTGCTTTTGCCAGGAATAAAGAAAACGGTTACACCTAACTAAATTTAGATTTTAGATCATTTTCCGATCTCAAAATATTTAACTTCGTTATAGTAATTTTCCCTGGATAAGGCTCGATCCAGCACCTTCGTAAAATTGTACAACATAGCGCAAAAGTTCTGAGATAAAAGTAAATATTAATTTTCCCGCGTTTGATAAGCCAGGCATTGTGTACAAAACGTGTGGAGAAATTCTTTACGAAAATAACAATTTCGGAAGAATCTTAGGAGTTAGAAAATCTGTCCCGGCTCACTTTTATCGGGACCTACGAGCCGAGAAATACGATATCCGCACTGCGCGCCCATAAGGGTCGCAGTGGCTCACGAATATTACCTTCGAACTGTACGCAAGAAAATTGAACCGAGTATTAAGCATCAAATATGCTTTTATATGCATTATATAAACTTTCCCTATTTGTCAAGCAACGATAGTGTTACCGAACGCGAAATCATTGCGTCCCCGCTACAATAAATACCAGTGGACGTCAAATCCACCTTATACTTTCCATGTTCCGCCGGAATCGGTAACATCTGTTTCCTGTTACTACACTGCACTTTTGCCGTATCGGCACGCTTAGCCAGTCTAGCTAGATATACTAGGTCTCGATGAACTGACCAGGACTGGCCACCGGATAATTCTGAGTTTAGCTGAATAAAAGAGACCGCTAATACGACTTGCCGTGCAAAACTTCAATGCACAAATACTCTTGTATAATAAATACTTCATTGGGAGCACCAAATTCTGTCCCGATCAAGTTTCAGTTAAAAGCATTAGGAATCAGCAAATTCAGCATGACTATTGAGGATTTAGGACCATTCACCGCAGCTAACGAGAAATTTACTGTTGTGTCATGTCATTCGAACTAATCGCACTATTCAGGAGTCGTACCATGTTATGTTGCGGTATCAATTCTTATATCATACCATTATTGCTGTTTGTTGTATATTCATAATACGTACCATATATCCGTATATTTTGTCATTGTGATGAACCAATAGTAGAGTAGGATATGTATAGTCGAATCACACTCTGATTCCTGTGTCTTTTTCCCGTAGCATACGTATGCCCCGAGTCGAATATTTTCCAGTTATTAACGGCATTTAGCTTACCTGAACCAGCCGATTGGTGTATTTCAGTATTATCGAGCGACGACTTATCCATTGGCGCCCTGTTTGCTGTATCGTGCGACCCAATCTCTATTTACTCTAAACTTCTTTTGGTAAGGTAAGCGCAACCGTTACCAGAGTGTTCGTTAAAGTCAATGAAATTAATTTAGCATAAATTCTGGCAAATCTTTTGCAAATGAATCAAAATAATGCTTCCTGAAAGAACAGTCACATCCGTTTTAATAGTTTAAACTTTCCAAAATTCATAGCGAGTCATCAAAGCGTTTATTTTGAAATCGATTTTATATCATAAATTTTGTAGCATTGGAAAAGGCTGCGTTATACTTCGAACGCAACGAGCTGCCAGTTCATTGGGACCGAGACTTGTTGTTAAAGGATCTAGAGTCTAGTTCGTCGAGCACATCTGATAAAGATGATGATAGTGACGAGGTGTGTTTTAGTCTGGTATTTATTCTTGTTACTGTAGAATTGAGTTCGTCACTGGTGTGGCGACAGATGTTTTTGTTATTGATTGTTTAGTGTTAGCGACTTGTTGCTGGAGGATCGATCCATAGACGAGATAGCAACGAGGTATGTTCGTTTTGTGGTATGGGTTATTGTGTTTGTTTTTAATATTAAATCTTTATTGTAAGGTGTTGATTAATAACATTATCTGCATTAAGGCGCATCAAAGATGGTTCGCTGGGACTATTAGGTCAGATACATAACTTTGCTCTGTATAATTTGTCAGACAGTAACAAAAACCAGAAGATTCATTAGAAATAATCGAGAAACATTAACATAAGTAGCTTAGACATTAAAAAATGAAAATTCATTTACAGCTTGTGTATCTTTATTATCTTATACGAAAGTCACCTAAATCATAAGGAGTGTATTGATAGCTTTTTTGTTATTTTATCAGTTGGAAGAAATTCGGGTACGCAGAGTTTTAAACGATGGTTTTTTCGATGATTTGGTGCCTGAAATTCAGAATACGACAAGCTGGTCAACAAACCTGTCCACCCGGGGGAAGCTTCACTATTGAAACCCCATGTTCGTAAAACATTTTCCCCTATATTCGTCCTAACTCGTGCGACACCCCGCATGTTCAACTAAATCAAGTTTTAACTAATTTCCCAAAATTCATGTTTTCTGTTTAATAAATATTATTAAGTATTACATACTACTATTTCAAATGCTAAACCGTTATTTCGGGAAAGCCTCCAAAATCCGGGAAAAACAGGGAAAATGAAAAATTTCTCTTAAAAACTAGGAGTTTGGATAAAAATGGTTAAAACCCGCATTTTTCATCTACTCAGAATGACTTCAGCTAGAGATGAAAAGCTGGTTACGGGCCACACGGGGCCAAATTCTGA
The DNA here is from genome assembly GCA_030248225.1 of Trileptium ribeirensis. Taxonomy (NCBI): domain Eukaryota; kingdom Metazoa; phylum Nematoda; class Enoplea; order Enoplida; family Thoracostomopsidae; genus Trileptium; species Trileptium ribeirensis. The sequence goes on along the minus strand of JASANE010016459.1, from coordinate 247 downwards.
CATAGGACGAACAACAGAGGCCAGGACGGGAGGGGACTATCAGAGGATAAGCATCTACTGCTGAGTATAATAACTTTCCTATTCATGACAATGACATGCCCTCGATTTTTTCACAAACTTATCACCACACTCGCACTTACATATCGTCCCATACCATAGCAGCTTCCATGGTCCACGTGATGTCCATAGCAATAGATGTAACTAAATTAAGCAACATAACATACGTTTGCCGTACCCCGTTTCGGTA
>JASANE010016458.1:0-21296 GCA_030248225.1 Trileptium ribeirensis | reverse complement strand
ACCTCAACAAACTAAAATGCATTTTCCTTAGTTTAAAGAATGTTGTTGTGTGATGTAGTGTTGGGTTTTGAAGTCAAGCGGACTGTCGGAAAAATCTTCGGCCAAAGTCTTAATAACTGGGCCGTGGAAAATACACGGCTGGGTGCCAAGAAGCTTCTTCCTCTACGATAGAAATGTGACATTAGTATATGCTTCTTCAGCATTTGTTCAAAAATCAGTTTCATATGAATGTTTTGCACGCGTACGGTGAAACCGCCAGAGTACCGAATGCTACACTAAATTTTATGCTGAACGACGGCGTGCTTTAATGTGTATCTTTAAACATTAATGCACATTAGTTTTAATAAATTTTGGACTAAAAACCTGAACGTGTGAACTCACCCGAAGCATTGTTGATTTTCGCCAATGTAGACGTTTCAAATTGATGTAGCAGTTCTCTATAACTAAAGCTGACAGTAGAAACTATGTTTTTGCAAATATAGGTTATATTCCACTTAGGCACTGGTGTATTATTCACCTTGTCTTGTATAGCGTGTTAAGTAAAATTTTAATTACATAGATTTTTAGTTTTCTACGTAGCAATCACTAGTGGTTGTTCAGCACTAATTTTCTCCTAGTCCTTTGATATATATTATAGGCGCCCGGGGAGGAAATTTGGGGATCGATCCCTAAACGTCGGGCCAAGTAACCCAAATTTACCCCTCCGTTTGAGACCACAAGGCCATAGAAACGATCGCCTCGCGCTATATATAGCTATGATTTGTCATATAGCATGTTATCTACATAACTTTTCTATGTTGTTAATGCTTTTGAAAGTTTAACAATAACAACTGTTAGAACATGTAAATAAATAACTAAACTTCGGTGTCGTGAAACAATAAAAGTCTGGGCCGAAATATCCAATATCTGTCTTATATATTCACAAATTCGCAACCAAAAATATCACTTCAAGCTGTATCCTGCTGTAATCCCCACTCAAAAAGTTACCTTTAGCCTGGATGCAGATTAAGAAAATACTCTTATAACATCTTTCTCCTCCCAAATTTTACAAAAACAAAGATGTAGGGTATCTTATAAATATTTAATCTTGTTCTGGCATATATCATATTTATTTAAAAATAACTATGTAAAACCAATAGTTCTCGATGGTTTCTTAATTTATCAAGCTGTCATCGTGAACTCCTGGTAAAACCAATCACAGCAAATGTTTTGTTGGAACCTTTTTATTTATCGCATTTTACATTGACTGTAAACTTGAGCTGTTATCTGTACCCCGCCGACCGGCTAACGCCCATTAAAGGCCCAAGGCCGACTCCCCCCAACCCCCTACCCCAGGACTTCGGACCTTGAGCATTTATAACAAATACACATATGCGTAATTTATGCAGTGATAATGCTTTGGGCTAGTTACTTACTAATAGCGTGCTAACACTATCTCAGGCTGTGTAAATTCTGGTAAACTGATTACCCTTCTATTTCAAGCAACAATTATAGGACAACATGTCCTGGAGATACTATAAGGGTGATGTGTGTTGTAAGCTAAGATTTCTGATCAGGTTCTATATAATCTTCGTTTTCATTTTCCATTTTGCCTACTCTAAAAAGATTGATTTGCAAAAATTCAATAATACGATAGTTTTTCATGTATGTCGTTATATTCAAAAAATATATTTATGAAACTTATATTTATAAAAATCAATAAGAAGAAACATGCAAGCTGTAGTATAATTTTGTAAGCAAAATATTACTCAAATTCAGTGGGTTTTGTACACTTGTAGAAAATTTGGTGCTGTTTTCAGAAATCAAGCCTCTGCCGATCTCTTGCTTTACACAAAAATGTTAAGCGCTATCAAAAATTAAGAAAAAAGTTTAAGAGCATTGTCATTCAGTCATTGTGTACTACGTAACAAGTGTTTTTAATGTGCTATTAATTTGGTGTATCTTGATACTATTAAAACAAATAATAAGCTCCTGTTTACAAAACATTCCTTCTAACTTTGCACCCCATTACAAGAACTTAGGTGATGAGCTTATACCTTTTCAAATTGCGTTTGGAAAGGGTATGGGCAGCTCTAATCCATGGCGAGGGAGGGTGGTATATCAAAAACGACCACATCATCGAGTGTCAACTACACAACGACTGAGTATCATGCCTTTCTACAAAATTATGCTTCCTAACTCTTGAGTAGAATAATCGAATAAAAATAATACATGACTAAATTTAAAATATATTTATCTGCTAAAATCGTTGTGTGATTTATATTTGACTATTTGGAACTGCTATATTCTTGTATACGCTATTTCTAATTTTTATTCTATTCTATTGAATATTCTATTTAATTCTATCGAATTTCTATTCTAATTTTGTTCCGAATTTATGATATTTTTGTTATTATATTTGCTCCTGATCTGCTCGATGTTTTTGTATTTTCCGGGTTATTAATTCGTGTAAGTGTCCTCAGAAAAGATAGCTAGTTATGGTAAGATGTTTATATTATCTAACTATTTGAGTGCAATAATTTTGAAAATAAATTACGGATCATGTTAGGTTTACTCCTACTCTAGCGTGTATTGTCAAACTGTTCCTCCCTCGAATAGTTGTATAACGTTTTGGTTCTTTAATCCTAAGACGAAGGAAGCCTAAGCGTGGTCTGGGCTCGAAGTTGAACTTTACATTTTTGTTCTCTGGTATTTATGTTAAATTCCCGCCCCTACTTTTACAGGGGATTTGACATGATCCTAAATTACTTAGCTAGTAAATAATATGTAGAGAAAATTTCTTCAGATGATTTAATTTCTTTTTTATTGCATCGCTAAAAATGAACCATTAAAATCACGTACCAGCCTTGACAAACGTTGAGTCATGTGGTTGACATAAGGTAACAAATAATCATAACCATTCCTATGCTGCTAATTATGACGGTGTTTCAGAATCAAAGCGTCCAATTTAGACTTACCATTGTCGAAAACGACAAAAACTAGACATCACTTAGAAAGCTCTAGACAACTCTGATAACTTTTTCCACAGCCTTTAAATATGTTGGATAAAAGACACTAGAGGTACTTATTATTTCTCCACTATGATTGATCTTCGCCATAAATACTGATCTTTTGTGTACGGATATGTTACAATGAATGACAAAAACTGACGGTCAGACGATGACCAATTTTAGTGCACTAAGGATGTTCAACGCCAGAACTCTTTGGGAGATGTTTCCTGGACCACGTAGGATAAAGGACATACGACTAAGCGACCCCTAGTCGTAATAAAATTTAATCATAATTCGAAACAGATAGTGAATATTATGTTCAATATTTTGCGTTCCAAAATTAACGTATGGCTTGTGGGGCTATATGTGTAAATTTTTAAGCGTTCTAGTTGAAATTTTAAACTAATCATTTTGTGTGCTTGTAATAACTAGCAACTAACTCTGTTTGCAGATCTATTTTCTTTCATATTAATAAAATCTATTAAACATGTTTTTACTACACTAAACACTAACAAACCGACGATACTCAGGAACATCCTGAAGCTTAAAAATTTATTGCCGTTTTATGCAGTAGGTAAGTCAAAAGGTAAGTTGTTTTATATAAAGTCCTAACGGTAGATTTTAGGAAATATCTACTAATTTACAAGTTTGGTTATTCGCAGCGCAACTATCAGTATAGATGTTTCTTAGGTTGACAGGTGCTAAATATTGTTCATATTTTAAAATAATAATTATGTCTATTTTTATAAAAGAATTTGTATTTCATACAGAAAGGTATCAAGCCGAGGATCTTCAAATTTGTTTCCACCTGGAAAGAACATATCCAAAACAAATTTTAATGTTACCCGTTTTACAAAAAGCCGATGGGGAAAAATGAGTTAAGCATATTCAAACAGGCGCCACTAGCTACGAGATCGGAGTAAAATTCTTGGAGGCCTAACAGTTGCAACAGTTCGCTGTGTCTGCATTCTGCGTAAACTCATTGGCTGAAACACAATTTCTGCTGATCTCCAATATAACCCCAAAAACTGGGTTGTTTCGTTCCCAAAAGTTTGATAACATGACGACATTAGTTTTGTTTGTTATGAAAAATTTAATTCGAAGTTTAAGGTTTTAACGGACCTTTTTCGCTTTCCATTTATCTGTTAACAAAAAAATAAAAGGACTCAAACTTCTTGCAAGATAAACAATGAAACATACATGTTGATGTATCAAACGTGCTGAGTACTCAAATACTGTACGTTTGATGGATTTTTACACATATTTTCAACCGCAATGAGATGTTCAATCTGAGGGCATTTAACAAAAGACATATCAACTGTAGAGAAAGACTTGTAATAAGCATAACTCCCTTTGGCTTCATTATATTATTTTCCATAATTTTTATATTCTATGTAGTATCGAATACTTCTTTTGGCTAAATGGGATCTTTGGGACTCTAAATTTATTAAATTGTACCCTCGACTTGTAAGTATTTTTTAAATTCACATTTTAGGTTGTTAATATTTCATTTATTTCAAGGTTTAAATATGCACTACATTAATTGGCGTTTCGCAAATTGACATGCTTCGAGTACTAACTTTTTTGGATTTTTTATATAATACTTATATGTGAATTTGTCCTCTTAATATCTATCTAAGATGGCTTGGGATTTTCCGTATGGCAAACGTGTACTTTGTCTTAATTGAACAAATTGCTTGGCTAACAAAATATTAATCTCATATGTCTGTCCCATAACTAATAAAATGTCATAATCCTGTTTTAACAATTGTTCAATTCTGTCATATTTTGCAAAAGCCTAGTACTATGAATATACCCATTCTACCGTTACATGTTTACCGTCCAACCTGAATTTTGCGTAGCCGTTTGTTACCTGTTGTTGTAAGAGCCCACCGTATTATCCACCAGTTGTATTGAGAAGAATATATAATTACTCGTAAAATCCAGAAGCTTAAAAATAACTCACAAGCTAAGCAAGCAGTAGCAGATTATGCGTAATTAATATAACCCAGGATACAAACACAACGGTACTAGGAGCTGCTCAAGTTTATCGAATTTGAACTTTTAATTGTTCCATATTAAACATTTCGAAACGTGTCTCTACCATTGTTCTCGGTAGTGTTTTACCGATCGGGAACTTGAGGGGGTTTCGATGATTAAAAACACCAACGATTAGGACAGTCGCAACAAGGGTAGGCAGGATGGCCGCCCACCCAATTTTTACTGACAAGGATGAAATAATTAACTGATCGGGTTATAATAAAATGAATGTAAAACTATCGGCCCCTCCACCTTCTTTGCCGGCGTCCTCCGCGGTCGGTTAATATATAATCACGCGTTTGTAATAATTTACTGCGAGTATGACCATTGCATGTCATATTACTAAAAATACGTCGCAGCGCGTTTTCTGCTGCCCAACCGTGAGCATTTTATGAGGGATAATGCAACTAACCTCACTGTATACTGTCCTTCCGGATTTCGTGGGGAATATTTTGACCCTCTTTGCATTTCATAGGGGACAGCGCCTCCCCCATAGAATACAAGGCGGACAAAATGTAATCCTCATATGAAGAGGTGTACATCATTTGTCCCCACATAAAATGCACTGGAGCACAATGCAAAACTGCAACATACATGCTTAAAATGCATAAGATGAAGAGTATAATATTCTTCAGCAAAATATTATCCACTGTTGATATACCATGTTGTCACAGTACAATTCTTCAGGTTACTACCACGATGCGTGCGAGTGTCGCTACGAGAAAACGTATTGCCTTGTCGATTCACAAAAGTGCGGTTGCTACATTGGCGATCGATGGTGTGTGACTGTTTTCACCGATCGTGAAATGTCAACGCTAACCGATACAAGCTATGTCGAAAGTTTCGACGAACTTTTGTCACGCGGAGTCCATAAGCCAACCAAAAAGCATATGGACGATGAAGCTTCAATGTTGACAGCAAGAAACCGAGGCTATCGTAGTCGCAACTGGTACCGACGTCGACGCCCGAATTATAGCAACAGCAATCGATGGAGAGCTTATGGGGTTGACATGAACGATAACAACAACAATGGACACAAAAATCCACAAAGGGACATCAACAATAACAACGAGCGACGATATTCAAGAAACCGACAAGAAGACACAAGCGACAACGACAATGACAACAACAACTATCAACGACGACGACCGTCGTACTACCAACCGCGACGAAGTTCAAGCGATTCATACCATCATCGAGATCACTTGAACAGCCGTGGAAAAAAGCCGGCGTCCTCAGCGTTTTCGACGATGGCTGGGCGTTGGGGATATAGTCAGGTTCGTATTAGCGGGGTTGGCCGAAGATAGGCCATTGTGTTCATTCTGTAATCGAACGACAATCCTTGATGAGATCTCTTAACATATGCACCTTCATCGGCGGCCTAGGTAACTCTGACGAAATTGCTGACCCGCGCAGTCGATAGAGGGAGATGAACGAGCTGATACGGGCGTGGGTAAAACCCAGTCGTAATTTTTGTTAGTGTGGTCCTATATTTAAATTATTAAACATTAACTTAGGTTACTAAAGGGTAAAAATTATGCAGGCTAAAATTTTTATATCTCGGTTCTTGCATATTGCTATACTAATTGCTGTTGTCGATTTAATTCATAACATCTAAATGACGGAATTCTCGGAATTTTAAATATGCTAATCGTAAAAGTTCAAAATGCGAAACCTCCAACAAAACTTATTACGCCTTTAATTTCAACTGTTCTCAAAACACCGTAACAAATTCAAATTATTAAACAAGTACTCTGGCTGTTAATTATCAAACAAATATAAACTGTTAAAAATCCTGGAGCACTAACCTGATCAGAATACCCCAATACGAATGGTTTAATTACAAACGCTAGTTATTTTTTTCTATTGTTTTATCCGCTTCTTGATCCCTATATCATATTGTTCAAATTCCAAAATTTGTTAATAAATTCTATTATGGTGGGTCGAATCTGCGGAAATCGGGTCTATATAGAATCGTATTATTAAGATCAACAAACTAAAGGGTTTGCATAGCAATAGTTGAACAAGTCATCCGGAAGCTGCAGTATACATACTGCCTATCTTCCAGTGCTCTAATGAGACAAAACGAGTTCTAAGTTGAAAATTTAAAACAAGCCTGACAACAGTAAACCCTTAGCAAAAACCCTGGAGCGCTAGACCGATAACGGTGCATTACGATATTATGAATGCTTTAATAAAATTAAATAAACTATAAATGATATCTTCAATTGTTGTTGTCTGTTTGTTGTTGTTATGTGTTTATTGTTATTTTGGATATTGTAATATTTATCGTTAATTCTGTGATGCGGATACACCAATACACTGCCGGTTCTATTTCTTACGACAACCGGATGCGAAAACATGCCAAGCTACATAATTAGTAGACATTTAGAGCACACTAATTTTCAAAGAATAAGCAGGACCAAGGGTTAATTACCCATTGACATTCAAGAGCGGCTAAAAGCATGAGTGACCCTTGGTTGGATTGGGAGCTTCAAAACACAGCAGTATCACATTGAATCTCATCAAGCTTCAGTTGGTATTCCTATTTTCGTTCCATGTCTTAACGAGGTACACAGAACAACAAAATTTTCTTAGACTAAACTCTGAACGTGTAAAACTGCGCTAAATCACCCGTTTCATAAGTCAAATAGCAAGCATTCCCCTGAGCATACGCTGAGCCTGACACAGTAAAACTGTAACAGCTGGAAGTTAGCCCACTGTTTTAACACAATCATATTCACCGGCTCTGACAAGCTGTTGAGCTCTAACTCTGGTCCCATGCCCACGCCTGCAAATTATGTGTCAAGTTAACACACAAAACGTTTTCTTACTGCGAGTTCACTAACATATTCAATTTCTTACCGTTTCATGTACTGTTTATCTCATATTTTTATCAGCTCACTCACTCACAGAATAAGCATATCGCGGTATAATTTTTAAACAACTTTTCATTTTAACCACAATTCCTCGTAAATAGTCTAGTGGACCTTAAAAGTTTTAGGCCAGCTGCTCCATTAAATGTTTGAGCGTCGTCGAAATGAGCTGAAAACGGAGTATTTGTGAGTTCTTGAAACCAAATTGTACAATAATTTAAACATGTAGTCTCTATCATTAATTCGGATGCTCTGACATTAACTAATCCATATAGCAATTGGAGCTTTCGGTTCACTTCCACACCCTAGGTATATACCAATAATCGGTCGCATCAAAACACATTGATATAAATTGTGGCATTTTTCATCAATTTTTATGTGTTTTGACATTATAGAGATATCAACATTCATTAAAATGCTAAATTTTAGAACTCAATAGATTTTGTACGAAACGCTTGAGTGGTACCTAAAATTGCACACGGCTATAATATGCGGAAATAATTCTTGATTACATAAATTTTTAATAATGAGGTTTAGTAATTTTACAACAGCGTTGGAAAATCGGTAGATTATCTAATAATTATGTCAATTTGGTAGCGTTGAGTTTAACTAAGCACATAATTAAGTATTTATCTTTTATCCAAATTAACCGGATTGTTATACGCCAGCAGGCGTGAAAAATAATGTCATGGCATTTTGCCTTTTACAAAGACACAGTTTTGATAAATTTTGTATTTATACCGCTGGGATAAAGGCAACCTATAAACATCATATGCCCATAAAAGACGCAAATACGGCATTTCGCAGCCAGAGCGTTGCTCCATTTGGATAAGCATTACTATCGTATACAAATGCAACTTTCAACTAACATGGGAGCGTAATCTTTTATTTTCAAAAGTTTATTACTCTCAATCAGCTGTGATAAGTTAAACTGAATGGTGTATAAGGAACAAAGTTTAAAGTGAAAGTTTCAGCAGTTATCTATTTCAGAAAAATGGGAAAAAAATTCGTAGGTTTATATATCTGTAATAAGTTTCAATTATTGTCTCCCTAAAAATTAAATCACGCGAAATTTTCTGCACAACTATCATGAAATGATCCATGCTTCGAACCTGGAAGTTCAGCCTGCGCCCGCAACGGTAATACTATAGACGACCGACCTGCCTTCCTTCAATGTGATTTTACGCCTAAAAAGAAGCGTCAAGCCACAATCGTAGCATCAGGCACAGGTAAAACTAAGATTACTCGGAAGTGTAATACATTACATTCTGCATTCTTACTGTCATGGATATTCCTATGAAAAGATCCATATAGATCCTAGCATATACGAGTGACCATTTGAACCCAGGTTCTAGCACGCTAGAGCCGTACCGCAGGTACTGATCCACTCGCGATGAAGCTGCACTATATACGCTAGAGTTGTGATGCACTATATTATTCTCCAGCGGAGACGCGCAGCGAACGTGAGTGAAACTCAATGTTAATGAAAAATCTCCGCCTCACCACCTGAAAAAACTACGAGAGAGCAGCTGGGTTATGAATATCGGCTTGCAATCCTAGCGCACCACCACTACACTACAGGCCCCGATCAACTTGCGTTGAAAGCTCTGATATATACGCTAGCATAGTGCTGCGCTAAACGCTACCAATTTCTACACAATGGTTGGAATTTGAATCTATTGTGGTGATTACCTAAATTCCAATGGTTTGTAATTCCGCCTGTTTATATATTAATTAAAATACGGTTATATATAGAGCGTTCTGTTTAGTATATAGTTGCTTATATGTATATATAGCTTACACATCTTGTTACGCAAAGCACTAATGTATGGAACGTGGTATAAAACTATGTTGTTTATATATAAATGTATAGATGTTTACGTCTTTGTACAAACATAGTTAACGCACTTACATAGCATACATGCCCGCAGGGGGGGTAGGGCGGGGTAACCCCCTGAGGTTCGGACCCCCCGAGGCCGAAAAGCCAGAGGGGGTTACCCCCCTGGGTTGGGGTGCGTAGGACCCCCCTCCCCCGCCGAGGCCGAAAAGCCAGGGGTTTTGAGTGCAGAAACTGAACTCATAGGCGAAAAACATGGCTGGTAGGACCAAAAAAAGGTCCTCACGACTAACCCCCCTATGAAAATTTGGCCGGCCAAGGGGGGTTACCCCCCCCCGGGATCGCCGCGACCCCCCCGTGGGGGGCCTCTACCCCCCTGGCATGAACGACCGCCGACATGTATGTTGCATAGTATATATAATGTAAAATTATAAAATTGTTATATAATACAATATACAATTTTTAACAGCACAGGTTTATTCAAAAAGTAGCTGCTGCCATTAAATGCCTGCGCTTCTTTCAAAAATTCGGCAGCATCATGCAGCAAATGGTTCCAAAGCTTGTCCTTCTCACAAATACTAGGACGAAACGCTGCATGAGGCAAAAACAACTCCCAAAAGTTAGTTGAAACTGAATATTTCCAGAGGGATATGACAAAATCCCATACTAATTTAGTAGCAGAAAATCGTAAAACGCATGTCGAATGAAGTCCGTCCGGACTGCGATTTTACTCATATTATTATATTGTCATGTACGCTTTGACATTAATGCGATTTTAATCATTAATGATCATCTTAATCATTAATGATCATCTTAATGATCATTAATGATCATCTTAATTTTAATCATTAATCATCATCTTTGACATTAATGCGATTTTAATCATATTATTATATTGTCATGTACGCTTTGACATCGAATTGGGTGATGTTGGTGTAATTTTCACAGTAGAATTATTTATTGGTTGTATAAGCAAGTTCACATATTGTAATTATAGTTTATTTTTTGGAGAAGGAGGGGGTAAACCATAAAAATGAAAGATTTATGGTTTAGGGCTATATATTGTCCGTAATTTTATAATAGCTCTACCACATTGGCTGAACTTTTTACACGGTGTCTAACCTTAGGCAACAAAATATAGAGAATATATACACGAGAGTACATTTCAGCAAACAGCATATTTTGGAATGAAATCATGATTATTTTACTGTTCCTACACACAACTTCGTACGATAAGATCTGCTCTCTATGATCATGAAATACTGCAGTTTCGGCGTAGCATACCCCTAGCAGTATAGTTCGTAAAATGTGAACAATGATTTGCAGTTGAAAATTAACATAATTCAGTTCTCTACACATATCCTCTTGACTATTCTACTGTACTTGAGGCTTGGAAAAAATTTCGAAACGTAATGGTTCCAATGAAGCATCTATATTGTTGACTTTAGGACTAGTGTTGCCACGCCAGTGTCTCTTAAATTTTCAGGCGTTTTAAAGAAACACTAATTTCTCGCCAGATATGTAGACAAACATAGAAAATATCCACTGTCAGCTGGAATTCCAAAAGCCTTTGTGTGAACAATTTCGGTAAGCCATCAAAGCATTGATTCAGAGGTCATGTAGACGAAGCAATAAATGTCCAACTTCAATTTTCGTCGGCACCAGGAGAGCATTATTGATCTCGGCCGCGGTAGGGTTGGGCAGCGTGTAGAATGTCGAAATTTTTAGAAGCTCACAATTTCCACCAATTTTACCGCATTTCGATAATTTTTGTTATTTCCCCAGATTTCTAAATTTTTTCTCATTTTTTGCCAATTTTTCATAAATTATCCGGCTGCGTTCGGCTCGTAGGGATGAAGGGGTAGATGTAGGGAAAATCAGAAAAAGAAGGGGTAGATGCAACTTAGAGGGCGGGCTTAAACCTTGCCCAATAAAGAAAATTTATGAACGGAGCGTCTTTGCAGATTGATAACGATTTGTTTACAGATATCTGGTCAAAAATCTTGGGGCCATTTTCCAGCTTTGAGCTTCAAATTTTGCGCTCTTCGATATTCTCGTAACAATTTGGCGTGTCCAAAGTTTAGACAGCAGCCGGCTAAACATAGTCAGAAAGTTTGTTCGTGCTAAAATGTTCGAGCAGGCTGGTATCCGTTAAAAGTTAACTCTTTTCCACTGCCACTAGGTTTGTACATGGGGGCTCAGGGGATTTATACAGGTTCTCTAAACCCGCGAATAGTAAACCTACATCGCGGAATTCGTAAGTTTATCATTATTGACTTTAAACGATTTTTCTACATGCAGTTTCATAATAGTAAATAGCTTGCCAATGGCATTCACCACCCAGTTTATATGACGAAGAAATGGACCCACATTCGTCACCCGCCACCTAACGCCCAACCAGCCATATTCATGAAAGATTTCCCTCTTAAGGATACTTTGCAATTCATCAGCCTCCTGCCTCGTGACTTTCAAAAAGTCCCGATAATATATCGCAGAGTATTTTTGTACGGATACCCATTAACATAGTCGGTTACACAGCGCTCACCAAAGGAAACGAACCATCCACTCTTTTGAACAGAGCTTAGTAAAGGGAACAATTAAGTTAATTCTATGACCACAACATAATAAAGGGACCCACGAAGTGGCCATTAAAATAAATTACCTAGTAATTTCGACAGCGGGTGCTAAAAAGAATGGCCTTTCTAGGACATCGCTCCCCAAACGACACCACTATGTCTTCTTGATTGCGCCAGATACCATGCAGCTGCTGCGTTGTATTATTTGGTTGGGTTGCTATTTTTTTGAAAATGCTGATATTTTTGTCATGCTAAACTAATATGCATGTTGACAAATGGTATGCCACACACCCTCACTAAATCTACTAACAAGACATGGTGTTTTGACACCGTCGGGGAATGACAACACAATTAGTGAACTACCCTTGAAAAGATTTATAAATAACATGGGGGCATCTATTGTCGAGGGTGTGCCTGCCCTGTGTGGTGTACTTAGGTTTCAAACGTTGAGCACATTATAACGTGAACGCCGCATTATACTTGAAAACGAAAGAAAAGGCAACAACAAAAAGCAAAACCAGAGTCCGAGATTGAATTCTTAACTATGCAACAAAATGGCTTATAATTTAATACCACCATGATATAGTTCAAAAAACGAATGCAAATTCATTTGATTAGTCGTTGTCGCACCTTCATGCTTGGACATGCCTAAAAGTAATCGGCATAACTAGTTGGCAATATAAATGTACAGCAAAATACTTTTATGAATTATCTTCATTTTCTATAAAATTGTTGGTTTAATACAAAAATTGCGTATTTTCTCAAATTTAGTGCGCTAAAGACTTAACAGTAGTTCAGAATAAAATTATTCGCATGTAAATGATTTGAGAATAAGTTTCAACTACAAGTATGATCGATGCTAATTTGTTTGTTTTTTGCAATGCTGCGTTGCAATTATGTTGTTTTTGTTTGTGCTGCTAAAACTGCTATATTCAATTACTAATTTTTATTTTGATCGTCGAATAGTGAAGTTCGTACTTTGCATAAAAATTGTATGATAAGTTTACTAAATGTTATAACTTTGAGGTAGGAAAACAATCAGAATTTTGACGAGAACATAGCTCAACGTTCCCATAGCGTGTTCCCGCTCCATTAAAGAGTTCAGTTATTTCGCTATTTTGAACCAAAATACATTTTTGACGTGTTTCTCTGTATCTATAACTAAAATTTTACTACCTAAAACAATTTTCGTATGTTATGAAATTCATTAAAATTATAATTTTTTCAATTATTTCTGGGATACGATATTGGAATTTAAATTAAGAAATACTGCATTAATTTCAAAACAAAATTACGAAATTCGAATGATCCTTTATCTGGACAACCGAAGACATCGGCTTACGATATGCAAACATAGCTTAATTTCTAACTGTGGCAAATTTGTAACAAAAACTATAAGAATTGGAATTTTTAACAACTAGGAATCAGACCAAAATATAAATCAATAAAAAGGAATTTTTTATATGGATTTATATTGCAGTGTAAAAGTAGAGGCACAAAATTGTCGATACGACTTTTTCGCGGCATATTTCCTCAATAGAGCAGTTCGTCCCAAATCTCTGACATCGGTTTTCCTACTAATTCGCTGTTTATAAGCATTTCCGGTGCGTTACTTACTACCTTGTACCCGGTGTCGTTTATAAACGTAAAACATTGTTGAAAATAAAATTCTCTGTGAGATATTGGAAGAGCATCAATAATCATTAAAACAATATAAGTATCTAAATAATCTCGTAGGACTGTTGGGTAAAATCAAATAGTTGGTTAGTTGACGTAAAGTCAAAACCAGACTTTCAGCAAGACGGGAGTGCGGTGTATCCTTAATTTTCGAGGAGCGAGGGCACCGTACAACTGCCTCAACAGGTTCTGCGCAGCGGCCTTCGCACACTCTTGAGTAACGCGCTGCGCAATCAACCAAGGCTCATTATTATGCTTCCAAAGTGAGAGATAAATTAACAAGTTTGAGTAGTTGTATAGATTTCTTCTATAATACAACCGTGTAATGTTAGAAATAAAGATGGCATAGCGTACAACGTTTATACGCTTCTATTCCACATGACCGAACTAAGCAAAACTATATGCGGCCTAAAATTTATTAATTTTGAATTGTTTGGTTCCATTCGCCGCGAAAATGAGTTTTGTAAGTAACGGAATTGCTGTTTGTAAGGACCTTGGTTCTAAAATGTCGATAGTTTATTATTCTCATGTAAACTTGAAGATTGTAGAAAAAGGCTTTAATGCATAATTCATTGGTTCGATGGATTTTATTTTTTTCGTCAATATATTCCGTCGATTACATTTTTCTATGTGCCGGCACCTGTCTAGCAGTTTCACTTCTATCTGTATTTAGAATTAGAAAGAATTATGTACGGCCCCATGCGTATCGTCATTTCAAGCATTCAATAGTTCGATGATTGTGTGCAATCTAATTTTTTTATTTTAATACAATTTCTGAGCATTCCACACAAGTTTACTTTCGAAAATCCCACTTGTCTTCTCGTCCTGGGTAGGAGTTGCGTCAGGATTTGGTCAGCGACTCAGTCGCATTCACACTACATACTACATATAATCCCATGCGTTTCGTTCACATATGATACATACATGCTGACGCATCTGAGGTCTCGCGGAGGGGGTACTAGCTGGAGGTTATCTCGGGAGGGAGGTAACACAGGCCCTCGGGGCAAACTGTTCTTCAGGCGGCCTCTACCCTTGAAGGACCTCGTCCCAACCGGCGCGATTCATTTATGCCGATTTTACTTCAATTTTGCCAATTTTCCCGAATTTTTACCAGTTTTTGCTAAAAGTTCCGGCGCGCCAAAAGTTTGGGAGGTAAGAACCTACCTTAGACGATACACCATGGCTTTAGGGGTCCAAAGCCTCAGCGGGGCGCCCTCTGAATCTGTGCGTCGGCATGTATGTTGACTTGACCCGATAATGCTAAATTCTGCGAGCGAAAGTATGTTATCTCTGTTTGTCACCCCGCTACATCACACTCGTGCCTGAAAAATTGCCCATGCTATATTATGGAATCGAATCGGAACTTCACGAATCGGATGTGATCGGATTAAATGAGAACACTAGCTCTGCTGTCGACTTATTCTGACCGTGCGTCAAACACATAGTCGTTGATGTTTAAGTATTTAACGCGTGTACAAACGATTTGCAGTTATATACTTTGCAATGCTTGCGTTGTTTAGAGTCTTATCGCTATTATTTCATTCAGCGTGAAGGCACACTGCAACCATTAGCTCCTAAGCCATAATGTTAAAACATAGCATACCTGAAACGCTATGCTTTAAATCTTTTAAGGTATTAAGTGAGCGAAAACTGGCTTGGTTTAATACAAATCTGCTGTTTTATACACAACCTTCACCTCTGCAACGAAGAACTATGTTATGTACACTACTAATAAAATCTTCTACTACTGCTTCTGCTGCGGTTTGGATCACTTTGGTATTTTGTTCTTTCAGTTTGTTCTAAATTTAGAACATTTTTATAGACTCTTAATTCTGTTTCGTTTGTACTTTTGAACAGTGCGTTTGATGACTCTCATGGGTATATCATTCCATTAGGCTCAGCGAGCCGAATGGAATGACATACAACACCACTCAATTAAAAAAATTTAGAATTCTAAGAATTAAAAAAAAATCAAAAGCCTTTAAAAGTTATATTTTGTCCGAAATCATTACCTGGCATCGTGAGTGAGCTCTAAAAGCATCAATAAGAACAATTTAAAAATTTATAACTATCAAAAGAAAACTGTGTTTAAAGTTCTTTGTAATTTTTGATTTGCTTGATCAGGGTTGTTTTTATAGTATTATTTCTCAACGAGTTAAATTCGATAACATTTAGAAACGGAAGTTTAAACTTCATAGCTGAAAAACGCTAAACAATTAACAGGGCGAAATTAGGCTAGAAAATTTAGCCAACGGGTCGCGGATCAAGTTTGTGAGAATTTTTGATGGGTCAACATGGGTTACGGGTCAACTGCATCACTCGCGTGACCCACCTCAGAATCTGAATGGGTCACAGCGTGGCTCAGTATCTCAGGATTATATGACGCCATGTACTGAAAACTTTTCATTTGTGTCGTCAATTTGACTAGTTACATTCCGACAAATCTGCGATATACCCTAATTGCTCAGAGTGCGTATAATTCTTGTGCGCGTTGTATACATACTAACACGAAATTATGCGCGAAAGCTGCTTGTGTTGGGACGTTCATAACTACTAGCCGAGATTGGTAGCGCAACAAGAGGTGGACACGACCTGTTTAAGTAAACGCCCCAGCGGCCAACCGAAGCAACGTTGATATGATTCAATACACAATGACTTGAAAATTGCTGGACTTCATCAAGACCAAGAAGCACAAGGCCGAACAAAATAGAAACAGCGATCCGGTTAAACCGATCACATATATTATAGCAAATATAGAAAGCTAATCAAAAACAATATTACGTGGCAAAGAAACTCAATACTCAATTTTCCTCCGTACAATACAGAATGATATCGTGAAACTCAATACATTCTCGAAGTTAGACATTTGGTTTGGTTCTTTCGATTTGTAATGGTGTTTTTGTTTCACAACACTTTCGACAACGATTTTTACTGTAATCTTCAAAAAATTATATCCATTTTGTTTCAGTTAAATTGTGTTTCAAGGATTGAAATGTAGTCCTAAAATCAATTCTACCGTTGTTTTAACTAAGCGAGAGTTTACTATTTGTTATTTTTTCGGTATAGAATACCCTTGTAATAGTTAAGAGAGATCAGTTGCATTGTGTAGCCATTGCAAATACCTTTATTTTTAAAAAGTTTATGAGGGTATACCTGAAGGCTGAACTAATCACAATAACAGACGTTAGATGTTTGGATAGAGCGAAAAATGTTTTACTAAGAATGGGAAACGACGATCTCCTTTGTTGAATATTTACATCATTAGACCTTTTCACTGAGCTGGCGCATTTTCTGGCTTCCACTGCTAAATACTCGCTATGACTAAATATGAAAATATAGTTGTACACTAACGAAGCCTTTATGCAGCGTTCACGTTATAATGTCCCCGCTGTTTGGAACTATTGTCCCCCTGTAGTCGCGACCCTACCGTGCAGACGGTCAGGGAGCCACCCATACTGTAAATCAATTGCCGAGGGTGTACGACATACCCCTCGCTACTAGATTTTTCTATACAGTGTCGCACACACCCTTAGATACCAATTTGGCACGAATTAACTATAACGGACACCGTCTGTAGCTAATGCGATTTATTAGTCAATTCTGAGGTGTAGACTTATTTAAATTCTCGATATTTGTATCTAGGCCATATGAACGTTGAATAAATAATGACGCACACTCTCAATAGATCTGCAAGAAGACAAGGTGTGCTTGACACTGTCGAAATGTGGCAATACCCCTAGCTAGCTACCTTTAAAAAATTTATTAAAAACATGGAGGTGTCCAAGACACCCTGTTGTCAACAATGCGCCTGACACTGCTTGGTAAACGTAGGTTCCAAACGTTGGGGACATTGTAACGTGGACGCCGCATTATACATTGCAATGACTAATTGGTTTGTCAAAAATGCGCCAAAATTCTGTCTAAGGAAGAAACATTATGTGCTCAGATACACATGATAGCTCTTAAAATTATCAGAACCATGAATGGCGGTAGTGAAATGTATGCTATGCTGCTCTTGACAAACTTAAAATTAGCCTTATTGCCACAATTCGCTACATTGTATGACCCCCATGCCAAGGTTAAAATTCGAGACCACATTCTATCCTTTTATAAGATATTAAACTGCCCCTAGCCCTACCCAGTAATGGCGTAATACCTACAGGATAAAGATATTTGAGTAATTATTAACAATTCAGTGTTTGCGAATCTTAATACTACACCTAATTATGAATATAGGACAGACAGAATGTTAGAATAGACCAGTGTGGCGTGGCGCAGCTATCGATATGGAAAAGGGAGCGTCGCTTTAGATATAGGACGACTTGGTAACTGGGCTTATGTTGATATATTTGTGCGGTCTGTGCTCGTTTGAATGCATCTTTATTTCGGTACGCCAATGTCAAGTTATTTGCTAAAAGTAGATACAAATTTCTATTTTAATTATTGCTCCAAATCCTATTTTGCTGAAATAGTACATGTAGCTTTACTTACAGGAGCGCGCAAACTGGCAGACCTTGTAAGCTGCAACTTGCATTGAAAACAAATAATGGTCGTGGCTACTACCGATACTATTAAATTTTTCGCAAGTTTGTTTAAGCATCCGACGTAAACCACATTTTCCATATATATTTCATATACATCAAGTCATGCATAAGGAGGTTTATTTTAGCTTTCATGGCGCCAGCGACAGAGTATTGGTAAAGTTGATGCTTCTAGTTTTCCTGCAGGATACTAACAAGCCACTCCTCAGTGACGACTTGTGCGCTAATAAGGACACTGGTTCCAGCATTGTCGGATTCATAATTTCCAAAGCGAACATTTACTTTCATATAGACCTTTCCTTCTGTATCGTGCTATATTTTAACGAATTCACCTTGCCGGCAGGAATTGGATGTAAAATGTGTGATTCCGAAACACCCGAACAATGCACTGATCTAGTTAAAAACTCCATATTTGAACTGTAGTTAGCAAACTAGCCCGGATACCTTATATCATATCAAACATTAATTTGTCCGCCGTTGCAATATTAGTTTGATGTTTTTGGCGCATATGCGATACCGCTGAATTCAAAACCACTTAAAAAGATAATCGAGCCCAGATTATCTTTTAAGTGATTAAGAAGATTATAGGCTAAGAAGATTATTGGCTAAGTAATACTAAGAACATGTATTGCTTAGCCAAAAATATGTAGGTGGAGACTGTGGAAGTAAGCAAGGATGTGGTACTTTTTAGAAAAAAACTTTATTTTTTCTATGAGCAGTTGTACCGGAGAGACGATCTTGAGCATTGTTTCAGTCCTAAAACCATAATTAGACAATTAATTACTAAAACGTTGTCTCTACACATGTTCAGTATATAAGCTATGGCACCTCTGTCGTTTTTATTTAAACTTCAGTAGCCAAGTCCGAGCGGCAACGATTTTGTCGAAGACAAAACTAGTTCCAAACTTGAACGAGATAAGCATGATGTCTTGTTTCTTTCATAACATGCTACGAATTTGTTAAACATCTGGAAAAAAGGTACTATAGCTATTTTAGAGTCTGCAATATTACAGTTGGTGTTATGCTGAAAAATTCCTAACAAAAAGCACATAATGCTCGAGCTTCGAGAAACTTATTCTTCACAGATTAACAGAAATAATGGAATTAATATCAATTAGACTTTATTTTTTCTTATATATATATATTGTCAAGACCACCAAATTTCACCAGGTTAAAAGTAGCGTTAGGAGGTAAAACAAACCTAAAAACCTTGTTCATTAATCCTAAAAATATTCGACAGATATGTCTGCAGCCAAACATGCAGATAACTCTTAACCTTTCCATGCCCGAATAAATTTGCGTAACGTGCAATATTTGACAATCTCAAGCCGGTTCCAAGAATTGAACGCACTTTGGTTAATACATCAAAACCTAAAATGAGGATTTAACGAAACCTTATTCTATACACAATACAAACGTAAGTATTCCTCAATTTCACAGGCACTTCTGTTAAAAGTGACTTTCATATTTTTAATCCAAATTAAAGTAGGTTTGAATTGCAAACAAGCAAACATTACACGATTAGAAAGTTTTACATTATTTTTAGTTATCCCTTCTTTCTACGAGGGTATTTATATTTAGTGCAACGTTCAAAAATTAATTCCATTGTTGTCCGGGTCGCCTTAAATCCGACCCCGTTCGGAAACAGCTACCGGATGCTGTTCTGTGTGCAACCTATAAAGATGCTTGAAAATCCAGTGACGACACGCGACACAAGTGCAAATCTGCACTATATACACGACAAACTGCGTTCGCGCTAGAATTGACAATTCATATTGTTGCTGTGGCACAAAGTTTGCAACAAAACACCTAGTTGCTCAATATATTTTTTCTTTCTTGAGATGTCTATCTAGTGTTCCATAAATCCAAAATTATTATTAAAATTTATATAAAAATTCTCTGTATTTTACATTAGTGTACTTTGTAGGAAAAGTCGAATCAACTCCTAACAAAGTATCGGAACGAAAGCAGAAATTTTCAAACAACCAAAAACCCGCCGTTTCAAAGCCAAGCTTTCGTCAAGAACAGCGGAAGCCTAAAACTAATCATCCGGCAGATGGCAAAAACGACAATGGAATCAATAGCAACAACAGTAGCAACAACAACGAAAAATTCAGTAATAATAATCGCAGTAAAAACAATAACAATAGAAAATCCACATTTCCAGCCAAAGGACAGTCTACTAATCGTCACAGTATATCAGCGTTGATCCCGCTTTCCCCACCAACAAATGATTCTCCGTTGACCCTGAACACAAGACAACAGTATGACTTCGGACGGGGACGAGACGTAGTACCGGATATTTGCATCGATTCAAGACTTGATGCAATTACTGTTATCGGGAACGGAACAACGTATGCGTTCAAAGGTAGCTTCAATTATATTTCGTAGTTCAAAATGTTCAATGTATTTGCAACAAATTGACAGCAGTTGTTTGATGAGTAACCTAACATTTAATAAATATTACCAATTATCAACTAAACGAAAGAATAAATGGCGTTAAAATTATACCTGAAACGTTTCCAGGATCACTCGTACTTCCATGTCACCGGCTTGAGATTGTCAAATATTGCACGTTACGCAAATTTCTTCGGGCATGGAAAGGTTAAGAGTTATCTGCATGTTTGGCTGCAGACATATCTGTCGAATATTTTTAGGATTAATGAACAAGGTTTTTAGGTTTGTTTTACCTCCTAACGCTACTTTTAACCTGGTGAAATTTGGTGGTCTTGACAATATATATATAAGAAAAAATAAAG